>OY757928.1:38769569-38858432 GCA_963585895.1 Sepioteuthis lessoniana | reverse complement strand
TAATCTAATATATTGTGATTGAGAAATTGTAATATTTTCATGAAACTCAACATTACAAGAAACTACATTTGGCGGTGCTGAAAGCTGTTATTATTTAATACTTAAAAAGAAAACAATTCAATAAATCAGGAATATTGTGATTGCAAAATTTCAGCTGAACAAGGACATAATGTTTACATTGTCCGTTGTCCTGAACATCCCCATCTGACAACGTTTGTGGTATAATTTATAAATAAAGTTAGCAATTATTTTCAACCTAGTTGATACTCGAGAAACATCACAGAAATATTATATATATATCATCATCATCATCATCATCATCATCATGTCGTGCTGGTAGCACGGATATCCCTGATCCTCTCTCGCCACTTTTCCCTATCGTTCATCGCCTCACGTAGGTCTTCCGGAAAACATCCCGTATCCTCACATAGTTGCTGAATGTATGTTCGTGCTGGCCGTCCTGCTTTTGCCCGGCCATGTGTGGGGGTTCACAAGAGTACATCACTTATGAGTTCGTCCCTGCTTCTCCAGCAGTGTCCTGCATGCCTTGTTCGTCTAACTTGAATAGTTTTCGTGAGAGGAGGCAGGTGGCCGTACAGTTGGTGTCTTGTGGGTAGTTGCCGCCAGGACCTGTTCAATATTGCTCGAAGCATTCTTGTGTAATTGCCGTCTAGCTTCTTCTCCATCCGTTTTGTTAGAGTCCATGTCGTGCATCCATACAGCAGTATCGATGCGACTGCTGCCTGGAAGAAACTGCGTTTCATTTTATCGGTCAGGTCTGACTTCCATATAATCGATAGCCTATTGATAGCTGTCCATGCTTTCGTTAACCTCGTGTCGATGTCCTTTTCGGTTGATGCGACGCTGCTTCCTAGGTAAGTGAATTTGTCTACTAGTTTAAGAGGGGTTCTGTCTAGAGTGGAGATGTCCCCCGTTTGATTATAGCACATATATTCCGTTTTGTGTGCATTGACATAGAGGCCTATGCCTGCGGCTGCTCCTTCCAAACTATGCAGTAGTATTTCGGCTTTCCAGTATCGCTATGTCATCGGCGTAGTCGGCGTCGGTAATTGTTTTTGCGGGGTACCTTCTGCTTCTTTTCTTTGTCAGCTCGAAGCCATTCTCTCTGATTTTTTTCAATCTATGCTCTAAGAGCGTAGTCTAGACAAATGATAAAGAAGTACGGAGCCAGCGTGTCCCCTTGTAGTACTCCTGCTACAATGTCGAAGTATTCTGTGTCTCCATCTGGTGATCGTACTTTTACTTTTGGTGTTTCTATAGAGAATCGTTATTGCTGCTACGGTTTCTTTAGGTATGCCGTACGCTAGTAAGATTTTGTTCCATCTTTCCTCTGTGAATGGAATCGAAGGCCTTGGTAAAGGCGACAAATATTAATGTCGCTTGTTGGTTCTTTGCCCGTACACCTTCAAGGATTCTACGGATGGTTAATATTTGTGAGGTCGTGGATCTATTTCTTCGGAAGCAATTTTGGTTTTTCCTAAGTATGTTGTCGATTTTGGGTTCTATGCGGTTTCGTAAGAGGGCATTGTAGATTTTGGCTCTGTGTGTGTGTGTGTTTGTGTGTGTAAATATACATATACATTAATAGTAATTTTCTGCATATTTAACACCGGATAACAGCTCTAATACACACACCCACACACACACACACATATATATATATATATATATATATATATATGTGTGCGTGTGTGTGTGTGTGTGTGTGTGTGTATTCCATGTGCATATATATATATATATATATACACATGGAATACACACACACACACACACACACACACACACACACACACACACATATATATATATATATATATATATATATATATATATATATATACAGCATGTGTTTAAATAAATGCATATGTACACGGACAGAAAAGGTGAGAGTGTGTGTTGACATATTTCTAAAAAATATTCAGATAAGATACCAAGGTTCCGAGTCAAGAAAAACTTATCAAATAAAACTACAATTGAAATGTAATGGCCGATCAACCATTGTGCGTTATTCAATGCTATATCTGAAGAGGGACATCAGTGAAAACAACAGTGTTAAATAACTCATTCCTTGAAGGATAAGGAGTTTCTTACTATTCCCAAGAATGTGAGTTCGTATATATATATATATGTTATTTGTATAAGCCCACGCATTTAGATGTACATTAATGTTTAATTTATGAGAACATAAGAGACACAGAAAGATATTTATTCCTTTCGACACGATCAGGGTGTCCTTTGTGAAAGCATCTTGTGCAATGATTTCCTAAAAAAACGAAAGTGCGTGATAGCTATTCTAATAAACGTAAGTGTTTTATAAAGCTACCCAGTAGAGACATCGAGGGGTAGCAATAATGTAAAATGGTATTCCTTTCCCAGTTCGGAAACGCAGTTCTGTCTTATACTTCTTTGAGTCGTCTTTATTGCTTTGAGAAAATGGCAACGAGGTTGAGATTAACAGATAGGAAGCAATAACGAAAAAAAAAAAAAAGAAAAAAGAAAACAAAACAAAACAAAGAGATGGTTTCGGGCTAGATTATTTTACCCTTCTCATGTAAAACAGGAATAGGCCCAGTAAGAAGGCAAAACATGAGACGAGACTAACGGTAGAAGAAATCAATAAAATACATTTTTTCTTCTGTTACAGCATTAATACTCTCTTGGGAATCTTAGTAAGGTTTCTTTGCATTTGCTTCGTATCTTAAGGCCATTTTATGTGCAGCTATCAATGGAACAATGCCTGGGAATTACTACAAAATCTGTTGACAATAAAACCTCATACTAATCATGATATTTCTGCTTATTCTCGATATATATATATATATATATATATATATATATATATATATATATATATATATATATGGAAAACGGTTGCCTAGTCGACTGGGGATGTAGAATACACCGACTGCTTTTCTGCATAGGGGAAAGACTCCCCCAACAAGTGTCCTGGATATGAAACTAAACTGGTGAGGTTCCAGTAGTGCTGGAGTTTTGGTGAATGTGGAGTACCTCTTCATTACCATTGCTCACAGGTACATTCTAGCCCGGAAAGGTAGCTCGAGATAGAGTCATATCTATGGGTCAAATAGAACTAAACTGTGTACTTATGCTAACTTTGATTGCTCAAAATAGGATTGTTTTGATATTTTAACAATGTACTTATGCTAAACTGAAGTGTTTGAAATTATACGTTTTTTGTATGTTAAACTGAATATTTAAAGATAGAAGTGTTTGACTAAACTAAATAGCTTGAAATAAATATATTTTTGACAATTTCACTGTGTACTAATGCTAAACTGAATTGTTTGAAATAGAACTGTTTATTGTATAAAAATTGATTTGGCATATAATAACCTGCATTGGTTGATATGCCATAAAATACAAGTTAAAAAAATATGGAAAACGGAAAGTAAATCCGTCAATAAAAAAATGTACAAACCTGTCAAAACTCAGTCTTCCAATGGTAATCAATTTCTAATTTGTATTCTAAGCCAACGTTAGATCTTCCAGCTTCTTAAATATTAAACATAATAAGGGATTTGAATATGTAATGGTTCTTCTAAATTTTATATAAGTTAAATTTCACATTTGCTAAATGAAACAAAAAAGAGGAAGTTCTTTTTTATATTCTTTGTCTTTTTATGGCATTCTCTTTCTAAATGGTGCGATGTTTTTAGTTTAGGGATAGGTTTAAGGTTGAAAGAATTATATGAGATGTATTATCTTACATTCTCTTGCTAGCAAGCAACCTAACTTGCTAATATCAGCATCTATCTCATTCTTTTCGTATACATATGTCAAACATTCCATTACACATCTATTTCTGTTACTGTCAATCTGCTTCTATATCTATGTCTTTCATTACGTTTAATATCTCTCTCTCTTTCTCTCTCTCTGTCTCTCTCACTATCTATCTATCTATCTCATTATGTTTTATCTCTCTCTATTTGTATATGGGTGCGCCCGTGCGCACGCGTGCGTGTGTGTGTGTGTGTGTGTGTGTGTGTGTGTGTTTCTGTGCGTGTGTGATAAAGCCAAATTAATCTAAATTAGGGACATTGTTACTTTTTACCACTAATTAGAGAATATTAGGATATAAGTTCAAAAGCAATGGTTTCTGTTTAAAATTATACTAAATTACACAATTTTCCCTGAATTTTTATGTAAATAAAATAACATCTTACATATGCTAGAAATATAATTGTAATTAATTTCTAAATTAATTATGTCTGACCAAACTATTGAGTATGTTTCCTTCATTCAATAGCCTTTTTAAATAGTTTGATATAAACAGATATTAGCATAGCAGATAGATTGATAGTTGGATAAATAAATGTAATACAATTTTTTAAAGCTTAAACTCGAATAATATGAGCCCACCTATGGGTTGAATAGTGTCACTACAGTTCTTCTAGTAGGATGGCTTTGGCGTTAAATAACCTACGTAATTTAATATGTCATTAAACAAAGATGATAATTACAGCAGACATTTTAGAAACAGAACGCCACAAAAGTAAACAGATTGTTAAAAACTTTTTAATTTATTCGTTTCATTTAAAACATGGAAATTTTATTTTAAACAAAATTCAGACGGTACATCACACTTTCAAACCGCCGTTTAGAGTTTAGTTAAAATAAAACAACAAAAAGAAACATATATATATATATATATATATATATATATATATATATATATATATATATATATATTATTTGAAATATAAATAAAATTATCTTCAAAGAATTCGTGTTTTCTTCTCATATTCAATAATTTTCACTCACTCACACAAACGCGTGGAGTCATCTGATGAGACGAGGAGTATGATTATATTCTCCGCCGAAATAAATTTATTATGAGATTTCTTTTAACCAGGTGTGAGTTTTTCTCAAATTTATATATATATATATATTGAAGTGTGTTTATTTTGGCAACAAGTTATCATTAAGGCAAGTATAATTAAAGACGATCGAATACTACTTGTTTATCACTTTTTATGCAATTTTCAAGTCTTGTTATTTTTCTTGTGTCGGGATCCAGGTAGTTAAAGAACTGTCCCAAATCTTCTGCCCAACCACTTTCGACCATACATTTGGTCGTCATCAGGGCTTGTGTAGTTTGAGTTGAGGGTTTGAGTCTTTATTATTTTAGTTATTTGTCGAGTTTTATTTGAAAGTCGTCGGTTGGGACGTTTTCAGTGTTTTGTTTTAAAACGTTCATTTGGAAAGGTTTAGTTATAGAGTTAGTTTAGTCATCAAAGATTTTTAATCTGTTCGTGCCTGAGTTAAATGATATTATATTTATGTTTTTTTTTAAATTTTGTATGCATATTGCTTCTTGGATTTGTAATCTTTTTTTATGATTGTTTTTATATATTATTACAGTATTATTCGCGAGAATCTTCCTTACAAACACACACAACTAACCAACCAACTAATCATATATATATATATGTGTGTGTGTGTGTGTGTGTCCACAGACACACACACACACATATATATATATATATATATATATATATATATATATATATATATATATATATATATTAGTGTATGTGTGTAGTTTACCATATCCATAAAAAAGTGTTCACAATCAATGATAGAACACAGATATCCACATCAGTATACAGTAGACATAGAGACAATGATGCTTGGTGATGATCAGTTTCCCGCTTATATATCGTTAGGATGAAGACTCTAACTGCTTTTTGCCCTATCAGATGCAAATTTCAGTCATACGGGATATTTTTGAGCCATCTGTATAGAATTATTTTCAACTTAACTGCTTATATAAAGCCTACCTTCTATGATATTTATCTACGATAATATTTTAGATTTTATGGTAAATGAACGGAGATCTTTAAGGTTTTCTTTGGTCATAGATTTTATAAGTCCAAAAGGTTTTCTGTGAGAAAGAAAATTCTTTAGATGTATATATAATCTCTTGTTTCTAAAATATATCAGCGATGATACACGATCAAACATACACATATGTATGTTTCTACGTGTGCACTTTAATTATCCCATCTCTTATTGTCGCGCATACTTTAACAATTCTTTAAAAAAAATGAAGTCCTTTCTTTTTATACCCTATATATTAAATGCGGAATTATTTTGAATATTCCCCAAATATTTGATTTATTTTATCAAAGCTTTACTCCCGATAAGTTTTTGGTCATCCTACCCTCAATCTTTTATTAAAATGGGTGATTTCTGTTAGCCGTTCCGGACTATAGATCTAATCTTGGATCAATACGCAGCCCTAAGTATATATCTATTGAAGACATGCAGTTGCTAATGAAACTTGTCTGGTCGGAGAAACTGTCCAAAGTAAGTGTAAAGTCAGATTGATCTTTCCTTCAGTTGTATTCTAGGTATAACCAGATTGAGATTGAAGACAACTTCGAACCCCTTGGAGACTTCAGATCAAATTCAGATTCCTCAGTTTCCTAAACTGTTTACCCAACAAGCGTTGACGAAAGATGTTGCTCTATAATGTTATCCTTTAAGGATGAGGAAAAGAGATAGATTAATCTGATTGGAACTGCAGGAAATTGTTTCGTACAACTTTAAAAAATTACATTTTGTGCGACACTAAACTAAACTTAATTGCACTTATATTTACCGACGTGATGTAAAGCTAAAATATTCTTATAAAATACAACCCAGTCGACTGGGGCTGTAGAACACACCGACTGCTTCTCTGCACTGGGGTAAACCCCCAAAACGAGTGTCCTGGATAGTATAGAACAACAATAAACAGCACTCACCTTTACAAGCCAAAAGTAAGATGGCTGCCTCCTTAGAAAAGCTAGCCAGCTAAAGCTCACCTGTTTTATTGAAGAGTGTATGAGCAGCATGTGGAGCAGCATGTGGATTGGCTCACTTTACAAGAATGGACCTATCGAACATATTTGCATGAGTGGTGTCCATTCATTTACTTATTCTCTCCAAATTACTCAGAGGTTCACTTTGGACATTACATCATACGAATTCATTTGTAAATAAAATCATGCATCACTTCCGGGGTTTTAAGTAGGTCTTTCTTCATAGAGCAAATGTGGTATTTTGGTGGTAGCAGCTCGCATGGCGACGGATGAATGACTATATATTGTATTGTTGAATGGGTCAGCGAATGTGGCTAGCTAGGTCCCCTTAGTAAAAACATAGTTAATGCAAGACCGCACCCTTCCCTTCCCCCCAAAACCCAAGGCCTTGTGCCTTCCTGTAAAACTAACAGGAAATAAATCACTTTGGACATTACTCTACTTGAGTTAACCAATATTCTACAAATAGGACATTAAATAATCTGATGGTAAAGCTCTAGCTTTGGAGATTTGGGGAAATATGGAGTACTCTTTCATTGCCATTGCTTCCAGGTTCACTCTTTCGGGGAACGGTGGCATCAGAAAGGCTCCAATTTATGGCACAAATAGAACCGTTTGACATGTAAGGTGAGTGCAAATGACTGATGTTTAATTGAATTGTTAGTGATACATAATAATACTTGTAACTGTTTAAATGGAGGCAAACAAATGATTAATGTGGAATAGAACTATTCATGGTAAATAGCACACTTGAAATACTTTAGCTTTGTGTCTAAATTGAATTATTAATATTGCAGAACAAAATTTGGAAACATTCCATTGTTGGCAAATAAATAAAAAATGCTAAATAGAATAATTCTTAAAAAGCAATACCTGAAACCACTTCACTGTGTGCAAACAAATTATTAATAATAAGTAGAATTATTCTTATTATATGGCAATACTTCAAACCATTTAAATGTTTGCTCCCAAAATTAGCTCCTACCTATTTAAAAATATGGGCTATACACATGCCCGAAAGCAGTTTTGGTCAACCAGGGAGAACTTATCTACAACAGCTCTGCATGTAATCACGATTTGGTTTGAAAGATGTGCATGGAGTGATCGATGGGAGAGATGAATGAAGAGAAAGAGAGTCAAGGAAGTCTGTGCTAACAGCGTGTCTTGATGAAGAATATTTATTAAACATTAGTATTATTAACTTCAAATCATAGTATATGCGGACAAATGATTATTAAAAATAAATAACTACATGAAACCATATAATTATGTTTATAAGTAATATTAGTTTGAATTAATTTATTATTTGTATCACATTGGAATTCCAACAATCACAAAACAGTGTGTGAATTATTTGTATTAGATAAGAATACTTGATATATAATTGTGTGCTAGAGAAAATAAAAAAATAATAATTACATAAAAAAATGTACATATAAATGTACAATGAGCGCAATTCACAGACCTCTGGGCAAAAATAACTCGAGAAAGATTGAAATGCCGATAAAATCTATCAGTCAATAAATCATATTACATAATATATCGTTTGTTGAATATTGACCCTTGACTGAGCCGTTTATCAAAGATTTCAACTGTACAGGACGCACCTGTGTAAATAAGTGGAAGCAGTCACGTAGTTGAAAGGAAATGTATGGGCGTTGTGAAATGATATACGCAAATGCTCACGTGAGTTGGGTCAGCCTTGAGACAGTCCTAGCTTTAGACATGAAACGATTCAGTCAGTCATGGAGAGCTTCAGCGAATATCTGGGAGCCCCACTGGAACGGCGCCCTACAGAGCGGCTATAAAGAACTTGTGGATCAATATGACAGGCTGTATTCGTCTCCCTTCATCTGTCTGTCTGACAGTATCTCTCTCTCTCTCTCTCTCACACACACACACACACACACACACACCTACGGCAGATTCGACTGTTTTCAAGAGAAATAAAAACGTATTTTTGTAAAAAGAACGAGTAATTCCTTCATTCTATCTGGCGCTATACAACCCTTTCTTCTGTGACTGGGCTTGAAATAAACGCGAGTGATATTTGCCTCCAAAGTATTTATGGTTACGTTTCATAATTGGAATCAAGTGACAAACTTTTGATCCATCCGAAAATATAAAAATTAGCAAGTTGAATAAGTAGACTATGTTTAACTGGTCAGTGGTTGGTCTTGATAGAAAATTTAGTTTACGACCAAGCTAAATTCAAAAGCCGTCATCATTGTATAAATAATTTTTTCATTTTTTTCACCTCTCAGTGTTCCATATATAAACAAAAAAATATCCCCATGCAAGGAATTTATGTAAATTTATAAAATCGCCTCGCCACATAAAAATGTTATCTTCTCTTCCTTTAGCCTTTTTACTATCCTTTCTTAAATATTCAATCGATATAGCAATAAAGCCATTGTGTCTCGTTGTTATTGTCTGCGTCTGGTTCAACTTTGCCGGTCGATAGCAAATTCAAAGCCTTTTATGTGGAGATAATCTGTATTCTAAAATCAACCGTGATCGTTTCTCTTATGTATGCCGCGCTTATTTTTATTTTATTTAATGTTTTGTCTTTTTTTTTTTTTCACAGCGTGTTTAGATTTTCTATACTCGTAGAAGGTCCTGGCCTTCCAAACTATACACTTTATATTTCATTTCATTTCTTATAGTATATTTTTCTTTTTAGATTTCTCTTTTATTCTTTTAACTACGTTTTTTCCAAATTCTTTTTGGCATTTTTTTTCCTTCCCTTCCTTTGTTATGATATTTTTGTGACTTAAAAAAACATTTTTTTCTGTTTTCTAATAATCTTTTTATTGTATGATGATTTTTAGGCTTTGTAGAACCTTTATCGTCTCTATTTTCAAACATTTTTTAACAAAATATTGTTTACGGGTTTAAATTATTATTCTCGTTTTTGTTTTTCGTGAATTCTTTGGGCATTTTATCTGCGTTATTTTAGAGGAATGACTAAAATTCATCACTTTTCCTTTTCCTTCGAGGATATATCGAAGAACAAGTTCGGAAAATATCGCCATATTCATTTTTGAAGGCCGTATGGTCACCTAATCAGAGATGCTGAGAATATCCTAACTGTATCCTCCGCAGATGCGAATAGCGAGAGAGAGTCAGGGAAATTCATGCTAGTAGCACGAAATGATGATGATGATATTATTAATAAGTAAAGTAAGTAAAGTAAAGTAGGTGACCATAGTCGAGGGTGACCCGAAGGCTCCCTTTTCGATAGCTTACTACACCAAGGTGTAGGGGAGGGCGCTACTCCTTTCCCTGGATTGCTCCACTTTACCCTTGATCCGTACCTTATAATGCTGAGTGTTAAGCAAGGAGGCATCAAGTACCATTTTTTGAGTCTTTGGTATGACTCGACCTGGGATTGAACCCAGGTCTCCCGGGCGATTGGCGAACACTCTAACCGCTAGGCCAATGTCCGGTATATATTATTAATAATGAATTATTATTAAATCGTTTGTAGACATCGACATGCGACTAACGAAAGGCATGGACAGCTATCAATAGGTTATCGGTCATTTGGAAGTCAGACCAAACCGATAAAATGAAACGCAGTTTCTTTCAAGCAGCGATCGTGTCGATACTGCTATATGGATGCACTACATGGATGCTAACTAAACGGCTGGAGAAAAAGCTTGACGGCAACTATACGAGAATTCTGCGAGCTATATTGAACAAGTCCTGGAGGCAACAACCTACAAAGCAGCAGCTGTTCGGCCACCTACCACCCATCACGAAAACTTTACAAGTTAGACGAACCAGTCATGCAGGACACCGCTGAAGAAGTAGGGGCGAGCTCATAAGTGATGTACTCCAAAGGACCCCTTCACATGGCCGTGCAAAAGCAGGGCAGCCAGCTCGAACCTACATACAGCAGCTCTGGGGACCTACCTGAAACGATGAACGAGAGGGAGGGGTGGCGAGAGAGGGTTAGGGACATCCGTGCAGATGGCACGACAAGATGATGATGAATTAATGAATGCTCGAGTTAAAGGATAGGATTACATTTATCCGTTTAACGGTATGTCAACTCTTCATGGGTTATTTAATGCCGATACATTTGTAGATGTTTAATTGCTATGATTATATTTTAAGTCCTCAATTGTATTTTTATTAATTTGCTTTTTTGTCTATATTCATGTTTTCCATACTGTCAAATTATATACAGTATTTTTTATTATAAATAATTTTCACACAGTTGTATGGATTCAAGTATTCATATCTAATAGTAATAATTTTTGTCCCTAATATGTAATGCCACTCTGCGTCAGAGTTAACCTGGGAGTAATAGCAATTAAGAAAATGTTCCAAACTTCTCGCAGCTCCAGATTTGTTGCCGTTGACCCTGGACAACCTTTTGTGGTGGTCTTACATGTTTGCAGAAGATAAGATCAGAGTATTCTTAGCCCAACTGACAGGGCTGGTGAGAGTTTTTTTTTTTTGTCAATCAATACATAATTAGCTGGGGATTTAAAGAAAAATAATAATAAGCGATGTACTCCAGTGGACCCCCTCATATGAACGAGCAAAGGTTGGACGACCCCCTAGAACTTATATACAGCAGCTCTGTAGCCATACACTATGTAGCCTGGAAGACTTATTGGAAGCGATGAACGATTGGTACAGGTGCCAAGAGATAGTCAGCTAAATCCGTGCTTACAGCATAATATGATGATGATGATGATGATGATGATGATAATAATTGTGATATGTTATAAAAAGCCGTTGATTGATTTACAACTACAGGGTATTTACACAAACATGTCCTGGCATATTTAACTTTGGATTGATTTGTTTGTGTTTTATGGCATATCAACCTTTGTAAATTTTTTCATGCCAAATTAATTTTTATACAAATAAACAGATCTATTTCAAACAATTAAGTTTAGCATAAGTACACAGGTTAATTGTCAAAACAATTCAATTTCAAGCTATTCAGTTTAGTCAAACTGTTGTAATTCAAACAATTCAGTTTAGCATAAGTACGCATATCAGGTGCCCTAACTACGGGGCCAGTGTGGACCAAGGAGCAATGGCAATAAAGGGGTTCTCAGCATTCCCCAAAGCTCTTGCATTACTGGAACCGCACCATCAGATTGTTTACTGTCGTATGCAAGGTACTCATTGGGGGAGTCTTACTCCTATGCAGAGAAACAGTCGGTGTATTCTACAGCTCCAGTCTACTGGACCAGGCAAATCTAAGTGAAAACAAGCATAACAGTTAGAGTCGTAAAGAAATTGATACGTTGACCCGAGTTCAAATTCTTGCAAAAGCTGTTTATAGTTTTTTTTACACTTAGCCCTTAGTAAAAGCAACATTCTGTCGGTTCTTTGCTCAGCTATGAGTAGTGCTGACTGAGCTCTGGGATTAGTATGGCAACTAATCTGTCTATTTACCAACTACTTTGCAGAAACAGAATTTCACATAAGGTCAATTCTATCGGAGTTTTAATAGGTTTGAATTCAGAGTTGTTTTTCCTTAACTGATTGACACACTAAGGTTAAAGAGCTGAATCTCCACGACTATCTATCCATAGTTTGAACGTGAATTGTTGGAGTTATACCTTTCAAAAAGGATAAGCGTTGTACTAAATGCAAACAAACTCGAGGATTTGAACTTGGTTCGACGAGTCCATTTCTGACGACGATAACCATTTCACCACGGGCACCTCCTAAAAGACAACTGATCTAGAAAAAAGACTTGGAATTCAAAACAACTGGTCCTTGTGTTGCATCCAACCCGTGGCAAAGGGGGTGAGCAAATACTGACTTTTTCTCATACAAAATGATATTTCTAGAATTTTTCTGGTTTAATGGCATGTCAAGCATCGTGGGTTATTTTATGCCAAAGCCATTCTTGTAGAAGAACAGTATTGGTTACATTTAACACATAGCTGTAGGTATAATTTGAAAATAATATATCTCCATTTCATATACTATTTATCCCGATTAGAGATCCGAATTATGTTATTCTTTTTCGTACAACGTACTCTAACCGGACAAAGTTCAAGTCATTGTTTTTTGCTTTGTTTTTTTGTGTTTAACTTCTTTTCAGAATGTGTGACCGATAAATATATATATATATATATATATATATATATATATACAAATTTCATTAAACATAATAGACATTTTATGCCTACATATTTTCTTTTGGATCCGTTCGAATTCCCGTATTACTTTTATCGTATTCGGGGGGGATTGATTTAGGTATTGTCCATAGTTGTATGTATCCCTAGTACTTTCTGCCCGACTTTGGGCCATCACCAGGGGAGAATCTGTTACAAAAGTGATGTAACTTTTGTTTTAGCAAATTACTACTGTGTAAGGACGTCTTTGCTGTTGGAGATTATGGCGCTTGCTTTTAAATGTAATTCTGTAAATAGTGCCAGTAGCTAAAAACATTTAAGTACGTTAGCACTGGTTTGAAAATTAATTCTATTAAGAGCTGGTTGTAGGTTTCTAATATATAGTGCTTCGAACTCAAATTCGAACGGATCCAAAAGAAAATATGTAGGCATAAAATGTCTATTATGTTTAATGAAATTTGTATTAACGAAGAAATGCTGCCTAAATATACATACACACACACACACACACACATATATATATATATATATATATATATATATATATTTTAGACATGAATCCATATCTTCTCTAATTTTTAATGAGCTAAATCGTAAGGTGGATTGTGCTATTTATTGGTTGAGGTACGTAAACCAATCTAGGAGAAACTCGGAAATGAAAAGCAAAGGGTTAAATCCCTCTCCATAAAACCATCACTGTCATGTTGTTCATGTGACCGTATGCTTTGCAAGAAGTCAACAGGACAGAAACAGAACTTAATTATCGAAGAGGACATATAATTACAAATATCTGTTAACACCGGATAATTGCGCCAGGCGACTTGAAGTAATGGAGAGATATCTTGACAATGATATTGACACGCTGTAAATATCTAAAGAAACAGAATCTGATTGAGTAACCCCCCTCTCTCTCTCTCTTTCTCTCTCTCTCTCTCTCTCTCTCTCTCTATCTATCTCACTTTCTCATTTGTCCTGTATAGAATTGCGAATAATAAAAAAAAATAATTAAAAAAGAAATAATTAAAATCTATAATTTATTTTTTAATGATTATCAAACGATAATTATTTCGCTACAAACTTTAAAGTAAGATCAAGATAATACAGCGGAATTGGCTGAGGCTGTAGAATACGCCGACAACATCTCTACGAAGAGGTAAGACCACCTCCCCCATCGAGTGTCTCTCACCAACCTGATGGTGAAGCTTCAGTCCTAGGGCTTTGGGGAATGTAAGGTACCACTTCATTGTCAATACTCTCAGGTCAACTCTGACCCCGAGTGATAGTACTTGCTTGTGTCCCGTCTATCGGGTGATAAGAACTTTTTTACCCATTGTGTGCCAACAAAAAAGAAGCAAACCCGAATATAGTGACGCAGATATAAAGTAAAAAACAAATAAAAACAAAAATAAAACATGACGACAAACGGATTTATCTAACCCCACTGTATAATCAGAATGTGACAGGAGGTCAATTGTTTTAAGTAGAGTTTGAATTCAGCTTCGTTTATTGTTTGAACTGCAATTGTTCATTCCATATCCTTAGACGATTACCGCTACGCTTCACAGGCTTCCACACAAGAGGATAATAAATTATACATTTTTTGGGAAAAAGCTAAATGATAGAATCAGTATATTGTGTAGAAGGGGAATGAAAATCAAATGAGAATTTTTCTGTTTATAAAACAGTATTCTAGGACGGTATGACAGGGATATATTGCTCTACTCATAGATATTTCTAGAATATGTATCTGATTTATTCTATGTAATAGTTTTTTTTATATCATATAACGTAAAATATTACGATCAACGGCTTCGAGCTGACAAAGAAAAGAAACAGACGGTACCCCACAAAAACAATTACCGACACCGACAACGCCGATGACATAGCGATTCTGGCAAATACACCCAACCAAGCAGAAACACTACTGCATAGTTTGGAACAAGCCGCCGCAGGCATTGGCCACCAAGTCAATGCACGCGAAACTGAATACATGTGCTTTAATCAAACAGGCGACATTTCCACACTAGACAGAAGCCCTCTGAAACTGGTAGACAAGTTCACCTACCAAAGAAGCAGTGTCTCATCAACCGAAAAAGACATCGACACGCGGCTAACGAAGGGATGGACAGCTATCGATAAGCTATCGATCATATGGATGTCAGACCTGACCGATAAAATGAATCGCAGTTTCTTCCAAGCAACGGTCGTATCGATACTGCTATATGTATCCACTACTTGGACGCTTACAAAACGGCTGGAGAAAAATGTAGACGGCAATTACACAAGAATGCTGCGAGCAATATTGAACAAGTCTTGGAGGCCACACCCCACAAAGCACCAACTATACGGCCACCTACTTCCCATCACGAAAACTATCCAAGTTAGACGAACCAGACATACAGGACACTATTGGAGAAGCAGGGACAAGCTCATAAGGGATGTACTCCTATGGACCCACAAATATGGCCGAGCAAAAGTAGGACGGCCAGCTCGAACATAAATACAGCAGCTCTATGAGGATACGAGATTTAGCTCTGAAGACCAGCCATAGGCGATGAACGATAGGGAGAAGTGGCTAGAGAGGGTCAGGCGGCATGACATGATGTTATATATATATATATATATATACACAAGTGTCTTTAATGCATAAAATCTTTACAATAAGCATTATACAAAATATAGAAAATCATTAAAATATCATTTTAATAGTAAAAATTATATATATATATATATATAAAAGATTTAGAAAATATGTAAAATAAAGCCGGCTAACAACTCACGACTCAGAATTTCACGGTTACTATAATGTGGTGATCTGATAATCCCTATATTTGTCTGTGTGTTTATCCATTGTTTTTTCTGTCAGTGTATCTGATTGTCTCTTTCTCTCTCTCTTTATATATATATATATATATATATATATATATGTTTGTGTGTGTGTATATATATATAGTTTGGAATTTGGTTTTAATTTTGATCTAAGCATGTTCTTATGGTGGAAAGATAAACGTTTCTGTTCAGTTTTACGAATAATTATCTCAAAAGTAATGTGACAATACACCCTCGACCCCCCGAATACATCAACTTCTTCGAAACCATTTCAATCTTGGCCGGTGATCATCTAGTGGTTCTGATAGGGGTATCACACATTTCTTTACGGCACAAGAGATAAAATCAAGGGAGTAGGAGGAAAGAACAAAGAACAAACGAGGGCTTGTGTTAACTCAAGTATAAGAAGGGTGATTCTGTGACACTGTGCATTCCTTTATGCATATGTAGACTAACGCTAGTGTGGATTTCTTGCGAAATTTCTTCAAAGCTACTAGGAATGCTAACCTATCTTGACCGGACTTTCCTCCTTGCTGCTGGACTCTATCCCATACGACTGGTCTCTCAGATGTCCGGTGTCGACTCCCAACCGCCACCCTGCGTCTCCCGTCGCCAACTCCTTCCTCTCAGTTCCTTTGTCCAACTCCTGACTGGCGTTCCCTTGCCCACTTCCGGTCGCCTCGAGATCTCGAGTCCAAACTCTTTGTCTGCTTTCGCCCCAAAAAAGACAAACGGATCGTCTGCTTAGGGGAACACCTTCATAGTGTCAAAAAAAAACTAGATAATAAATGAGTAAAGCAAAACGTTATGCCTTAATGACTTGAAAAGTTTGTCACATACGTTTTTGGATGGTGGTTGATAGGTGCAGATAAAGTTTAACCATTGCATATTATGTTAGTCTAAAAAAGACGCCTAATTATGAATACCGCTTACCACCGATCGATTCTCCTTAACGACTCGAATTAATCAAGAAACATCCTGACAATCATATTGACACGCAACAAATGTCTAACGGAATAGATCCCATTAAGGAAATAGGATTCTGTCAAGTGAACGAAAAAATCTCGACCAGCAATGGAACGACAAATTTTCTGCAGATTAAAATCAATGAATAATTCCTTTTTCAATAAACTCTCAAACAGTCATTATTCCCTGACATTAAAGTTGAAATTAGATAAGAAATTAAAAGTGAAATAAAAATAAAAATATCCAACTAATTCCATTGAATGGCATAGAATTTCTTAAAAGCTATAAAAGTATATTTTTTAATGTTATTATTAAAATTGAATATTCTTACTGGTAATATCAACAATGAATTTATACAGCTTCTCTGCTACGGCCAGGATATGACACATTGTCACTTTTTAGACGAAGTAAAGTAGATCTAAGTTCAACTTCTTTCTTAAGGGTATATGCACAAACACCCACGTGAAGGATCTGAAATCGAATTAAAATCCTGGACGAGGCTGATGTTTATCATCATCAGAATCATATCGTGCCGCTATCACAGATAACCCTGGCCCTCTCTCGCCTCTTCTCCCTATCATTCATCGCCTCTGGCAGGTCTTCAGGGCTACATCCCGTATCCCCACAATATAAGTTCGAGCTGGTTGTCCTCCTTTTGCTCGGCCATATGTGGGGTCCATAGTAGTACATCCCTTATGAGCTCGTCCCTGCTTCTCCAGCAGTGTCCTGCATGTCTGGTTCGTCTAATTTGGATAGGTATCGTGATGGGAGGCAGGTGGCCGTATAGTTGGTGCCTTGTGGGGTGTTGACGCCAGGACTTGTTCAATTTTGCTTGCAACATTCTTGTGTAATTGCCGTCTAGCTTCTTCTCTAGCCGTTTTGTTAGCGTCCAAGTAGTGCATCCATACAGCAGTACTGACGCAACCGCTGCCAGGAAGAAACTGTGTTTCATTTTATCGGACCGTTGAGAAATGTATGAATCAAATTATTCTCCTAACTATTCGTGAATAATAGGGTAGACATGACTCTTTAACCATGGCACGGAAATCAGTCTTGGAAAAGAAAACTTGTGTTTGTTGATACCGGTGGACAACCTACACTCTATAACTTTGTTGAATCATGCCGTTTACATCGATTTTGCACTCAGAAAATGTCACATTAGTAAATGACCATGAGGGTAGACTTTTTTTATTTTCCATTACTTTCATTATTATTATTATTTCCATCAGCTAACGCTGATAGTCTTTCACTGGAGTTTGAGTGACTGCAAGTCTCCTCAAGTCTCCTGGACTCTTCTCAGTATTATGGCTGTTCTCTATAATGTAGTAGTTTGAATGGTCTCCACTCGTCCGCCAACTTCCAAGTCCTCCAGTCCCTTTAGTAATCCTTTAGTTACTGTTCCAAACGCACCAACTACAATTGGTATAATAGTCACCTGTTTGTTGAATAGTTTTTCAATTCCCTAACAAGGTCATGGTACTTATGCATCTTTTCACATTCTTTTAGTTTTATTCTGTGGTCAGTCGGGACAGCAAAGTCGAAATTTTTTTCCATTTTATAATTATTATTTTCACTCATTAGAGTTTTTCATATCAGCGTAAACTGATGGTCTTTTACTGGAGATTGAGTGACGGCAAGTCTCCCCAAGTCTCCAGGACTCTTCTCAGTATTCTGGCCGTTTTCATTAATGCTGTTATTTGGATGGTCATCACTCGGCCGCCAACTTCCAAACTTCCAGGCCCTTTAATAATCCTTTAGTTACCGTGCCAAAAGCACCAATCACAATTGTTATAATTGTCACCTTCATATTCCATAGTTTTTTTTTATCAATTCTCTAGCAAGGTCGAGGTGCTTATTTCTCTTTTCACATTCTTTCAGTTTTATTGTGTGCTCAGCCGGGACAGCAAAGTCGACAATTTGGCAAGTTCTCTTTTTTTGTTGATTATTATAAGGTCTGACCTTCTGTCCAGGATTAGGTGATCCGTTTGTATATCAAAGTCCCACAGGAGTTTCTGTGTGTCATTTTCGAGGACAGGTGCTGGGTTGTGCATATAACATTTGTTAGCATGGTCAAATTTAAATCTCTTGCACATATCCCAATGGATCGCTTTGCCCACCCAGTCGTGTCTCGTCATGTACTCCTTCTCTGCCAATTTGCTTCATTCACTTATTATGTGATTGATGGTTTCATCTCTGTCACCGCATAGTCTACATTTGCTATTTTGTTGCGTCTTATCTATTCTCGCCTTGATATGATTGGTTCTTATGGCACTGTTTTGTGCTGCCATTTGGAGAGATTCTGTTTCTCTCTTAAAGTTTCCTTTTCTTAACCGTGTCCAGGTTTTGTCGTGTGAGATGTTGTTTATTAGTCATTTAAAACGCCCATGGAATTGTTTTCCTTCCCATTTTTGTTTCGTAGTTTTTGTCATTCTGTTATCTATCGTGTTGTCAGTATTGTTTCTGATGGCCGTAATCAGTCCTATTTCGTGTTTTTCTACGTAGTCTTCGAGTCGTTTTATGGATAAGTCAACGCTGTCTTCGATGCAGGCAAGTTCTCTTCCTCCCTCTTTTCTTGGTACATATAGTCTGTCAACATTGTCTCTAGGATGTAATGCCTTGTGAATGGTCATTATTTTTTTTAGTTCTTTGGTCCATTTGTCTAAGTTCCTCTCTGGTCCACTTGAGAAAGGGTTCCGAGTATCTAACGAGGAGTACAGCCCAAGTATTTATCCCTTTGATAAGGTTTCTGCTGGAAAGCTTTTCTTGAGAATTTTTCACACCAGGGTTACCTGGTAGTTTTTCACTGACGTCTCCAGCAGTTTCCTGAACTCTTTTTAGTATTATGGCCGATCTTAAAAATGCTGAAAACGTAATGGTCTCCACTTATGCGTTAATATCCTAGTTTACGAGTCTTTATATCAATCCTATGTGCACCAATTAAAATTGATATCACCCTCACATTTATGTTCCATAGTCTTTTTTAGTTCTTTTGCCATATCCACTTATTTATATCTCTTTTCGCTTTCTTTTAATTTTATCCAGCAGGTTCGTTTTTTTAAACAATCACTAGGTCTGGTTGTTTGATCCAGATTAGGAGATCGGTTTGTATCTCAAAATCCCAGGGAACGCTGTGCGTCTTGTTCTCCTGGATGGATTCTTGGTTGTTTATGTATTACTAATTTTTTGGGTCATATTTCATTTTCTTGATCAATTCCAAGTGGATTCCCTTTCCCACCCAGTCATGTCTAGTCTTATATTCTTTGTACGTTAATTTGCTGCATTCGCTTAGGTGGTTGATCATTTCGTCTCTGTCACCACATAACCTATATTTACTATTTTTTGCTGTCTTTAGTATTTTTCTTTTTGCTTTAACACGGATGATACTTATGGCGTTGTTCTGTGTTGCCATTAGAAGAGATTCGGTTTCTTTCTTAAGGTTTCCCTTTCTTACCCATGTCTAAGTCTTCTCGTGTGAGATTTACCTTGTTTGTTGCTTGAAATATTCATACAATGGATTTTCTTTCCATTTTGGTTTTCTAGATATAGTTGGTTTGTCGATTTATTATTATTATTATTATTACAATAGGAGTTGCTAACAGAAATCATGGAATATGTTGCGGGAATAGTAATAACTACCAGATGATTATATCAGTGTTGATCAGGAATTTAAAAAGTTATTTTCCAATCGCAGCAAATGACAATTATTAGGACGATCATTGAAAAAAATGGCGATGATATTGCGGGGAACATTTTTATCGAGTGAAATGGAATTTAGCATTGTAAAAAAAATTGGTCGTAAATTTTCGTAATTGACGAGGACTCCATTCATCTTCAAGACAATAGGAAAACTTTAAAAAATATAAAAAACAAAAAGAAAAAAATAAAGAAAGATATGCTGGTGCAATTGAAGCGTCTATTCCCTACTGCTTCAACAAATCTTTTTTCTTTCAGTTAATAATGAGACGGAGAACACTACAGCAGGTCCTATTTCATTTTGGCGAATTCGACAAAGTGCTACTCGTCCCATTTATTTCCGTCGGATTATTTCTGTCTTTCATTTTATTTTCTTTTTCGATTCTTTTTTTTATTGATTGATTTTATGGGTTTTTTTAAAATTTATTTTAGTCTTCTTTTTTTAAACACATTTTTTCTTTATTTTATTTCTTCTGATTAGGTTTTCGTTGTTTCTCATTTTCCCTCTCATTTGTTCTCTCGCTTTCTGACAGCAAGCTCCATTTTCTTTATTGAAAGTATTCATTTTGGTGGCGCTTGTCGTGGTTGACAATTGCTGCAATAGCCTTTCACATTAAAAAAATATTCATTCTACACTACCTTTAGATAAACAATGTCAGCAGAGCTGGAACCGATAATCAAAAGCAGAGTGCTAAGTGTCAGTATTGGTGTTATTTGGACTCATGTGATACTTTAACGTAACGCTTATTTTCATTAAAAAAAAACCGACTATCCGAGTTCAAAATTCTTATCGGAGCTGTTCACCTAGCGTTAATGAAGTTGAGAAAGGTATAAATGGAGTTATTCTACATACAGCTATGGTTGAAGAGTAGGGCAAACTGGGCTCTTTAACTTTGGTATGGCAACTGGTGGAGGTGACGGAAATCTCTGAATTCAAACCAGTTGTAGACCTAGAGCTGGATATGTTCTGCCCGGCTATTCCTGCTCAAGCAGCTACTTAAGTAGCAGTCCCACTTCAAGCAAACCAGGTAATGGGACCAGAGAAATGAAGAATATACCATCCATGCACTTGAAGTAATTTAGTAAGCTTTTCCCCTTAGATGTGGCTCAAGACTATAGGAATGGGGCAAGCAATAAGACACAAACTCTCTCGTGTAGCTTTGCTTGTCTAGTTTGTTAAACATTAAGTCATCAAATGCATCTGATCCATGCTCTTGTAAATGAGTTAGCACTGAAATAATTTACGAAGCTCTTTGCTTCAATGTGATACTATGCCGAATGAATGGGGTGCCCAATGATACTCGAACTCATTCGTAAAATTTTGCTGGACTAGCTTGCTAACCATCACACCACTCGAGCTGCCCGGCAATTTACTTAGCTTTTTGCTTAGACGTGTCCCATATAATACGGGGCACCAATTGAGACTCAAACGGACTCATGTTGGTTGGTTAGTCTAGCTTGTTAGCCATTACAGCACAAGAGGTACCTGAATCCTGCCCTTGTAACTGAGTTGGTATTGTAGCTAGTATTTAAAACCAGATTTATCGAAAGAAGCAATAGCATCAGTTCGAATCTCACTGATCTAATAAACGTCTTAATTTTAGTCATATCTTTCTCAGTTCGGAAAATGACCGGTCAATCGCAGTAAACTCAATCAATCACATACCATAGGATATCCAGAAATATCCCATGCCATATTTTAAAAAAAGGTGTGTGGAAGCAATGCATACGTCCAATGATGCAAAAAGTTTCTCCCAAATTGTCGTAAAATTCAAGGTATATTTTTCGTTTATCCGTTCTATGTTGGGGATACAGCATGACATTATAAGTTTTACTCGTATTCAAAGTCGATATTGATGATCTAAGGGTTGCCAGCCTGAAAAAAATGTCTTCTTTATTCCTATGATTATTTCTTAATCTATTTTATCAATATTAGCTACAGTTCTTTAAGACTTGAAATTATTTCCAGCTTTCTAGAATCATACTGTTGTTACTTATAGTTATCGCAGCAGCAGTAGCAGCAGTATTATTATTATTATTAGTAGTAGTAGTAGTAACATGAGGAGTTATAATATTAGCGACAGTAATAATATCATGTTTAATGCCGTTGTTATAACGTCGTTTAGTTTTATTAGAATTACTGACCATGTGACAAAAATTAGCAGTTCTATTCGAGGGCGACTGTGATCATTTTTTTTTCAGTCAGGGTTGCCAACTTGAAAAAAGTAGCCTCCTTATTTCTATGCTTATTTATTAATCAATATTAGTAACATTTTCCACAGTCCTTGGATATTTGAAATCATTTCTTGAGCTGTAAAATTTTGATTTTTGTTGTTGTAGTAGTAGTAGTAGTAGAAAAAATTATTATTAATACAACGTTGGGTTTTATTAAAATTACTGACCTTTAAACTAAATTTACTGGCCTTATTCGAGGTCAACATTGATTAGATGATTTTCTATTCGGGTTACCAGCCGGAGAAAAAATAGCCTCATTATTTCTACAATTATTTCTTGATTTATTTGACTAATATTAGTTGCTGTTATTGAATGCTTGAAATTCTGCAACTGAAATTTTACCATAGTTGTAGAAGTATTATTATTAGTTGCATAATGAAACCCCTTTGTTAAAACGATGTCTGGTTCGATTAAAATTACAGGCCCTGTAACTAAATTTACCAAGAGATTTTTGGCGGTAATTTTCTGCTACTACCGGCTTAGATACGCCATTGCGAATATTGAATGCATATCTTTCTCTTCCTACCATCATAATTATAAGCGAGGTTATTCCGATGTGCAGAAGAATTCCGGTATTAAAATTGCCCGCATCTGTTAACAATGCAAGCAAATTAATTCAGGCACTTATGAAGATGATTGATCGTTTTCGGAAAGATGTTTGTGCGCATGCGCTTGTGATGGGCCAATACACCGACACGCATGCGCATACCTGAATGCATATATCGCAACAAATTGACAGACGTTTCAATTCCATGGAAACTCGATCTTTCACTATGTACACGCCAGCGAATATCCTCGCGATAAATTCGACACAACACTAAGTGAAAAGCATGCGTACAAATAGATTGATTTGCTTTCTTTTTAAAATTACGCCTTTTTTTTTAAAGATGAAAATAGTATCAATGAATTGTGTTTTAAGGCAATAATTATTGAATTAAATAAAAACAGATATTCTTGTTAATTAATTTTGCTATATCAAGACCCTGGGTGATTGCTATTTAAGTCAGAAAAGGAATTGTAAAATTACGTAATATATTAGATAATACAAAACATTTCGTTTTAAATTCAGTCTTCATGTGCAAAGATTTAGTCAAAAGAATGCAATGTACCGTATTGGAAAAATATTTTTATTGAGGGGTCAATTCCAACGAAAAGTAAAATCAAAGGGTAGTGAAAAAATGTATATATATATATATATATATATATATTAAATTGAGTAAGTTTTAAAAAGATATCCTCGAACTGAGAAAAAGGGACGACAATAGACAGAAGAAAGATATGGGGAAAAATAGACCTTAAAAAACTGTTTAGAATATAAGAATAGCGTCATCGGAATATGTTTTTTTTTTCATATAAATATATTAACAAGAAACAAGACTGACAATAAGGTATATATATATATATATATATATATCATCATTGTCACGCGATATCCCACTGGGAGGAGGGAGATAAAATTACTACTCCTCGTGTTTGAATTAACAGTATCTAGCCGTCAAACAAGTGACCGTTAAGAGAAAATGTGGGTCACAGAGGGGATATCAACAGGTGTTGGTACTTTGTAACCTCAGGTCGCCGGACACCAGAAGAGGAGGGAGAGAGAAGCCAAATGATTGGCTGGGACCCCAAAACGGAAGTGGGGACTCCTTCCCCTCAGAGGAAGTAAATAATAAGAAGGTCAGTTTTTGAGCAGGGCTCGTGGCAGACGAACCATAGCCAGTATTCCGGGTTGAAGACAAAAAGAATATCTGAGACACGAGGGACCCCAGGTTCTTCAAGCCAGTGTAAAAAAATAGAATAAAGTCTATTAGCCCGTGAAAGAAGAAAGATTCTCCAGTGGAACACCATCGAAAAATAAGATTAGTAACCTTGGGGCCATTTCTCCTTTATACCCAAATTTTGTATAGCACTCTCTCTCTCTCTCTCTCTCAATTTGAAGAAAAACAAAAGTCAAGAAAAGACATCTATATTCGTGGACTGTCCAATTATTATATGTTTTGACACTTTGAAAGTGTATATAACTGTAGTAAAGGAATCATATATTTTTATGTTACCACGTGGTCTAAGTTTGTTCTTTGCAGTTCTGCTACGAATTTGTTACCCCATGCTCCCTTTTCAGCTTCTATTCGCCTTATGTTATCTTGCTTAGAATTGTCCTATTAATTCCTCTAAAATATCACATGGGAAACCGGAGTTGCCGACTACTACAAAATAATATTATTACGACTAAAACCTCTAGGTCCATATTCTTCCATTATCTAGGGGAAGGAAGGATAAAAGCGGCCTGGTGGGTGTGTGGATAGTGTGAGATTTGGAACCCCTTGCCACCGGCGGTCAGTCTGGCCCTAAATTAGCCCCTTACATAATATGCCAGTTCTTATATGCCTGAGAGAAAAACTCTGAACGAGGACTTATTATATAGAGGATCAAGTGCCAACCTGCCCCGTCTTCACACGTGCGAAAATAAGAGTCCTGTTTGGGGATTTTAGTCAATTTCGCGTCACAATCATCATGTCCCACTGGTAGCACGGATATCCCTGACCCTCTCTCGCCACTCCTCCCTATCGTTCATCGCCCTAGGCAGGTCTTCAGGACAACATCCCGTATCCTCACATAGCTTCTGAATGTAAGTTCGTGCTGGTCGTCCTGCTTTTGAACGGCCATGTGTGGGCGTCCATAAGAGTACATCTCTTATGAGTTCGTCCCTGCTTCTCCAGCAGTGTCCTGCATGTCTGGTTCGTGTGGATAAGTGTGTAAATCATTGCATAAAACGCCGATCTTCGAATTTAATTAATTTTATATCTTTCACTTGAATGAAAAGTTTACTGAAAAAAAATAGTTACAAGTTCTTTTTGCCAAAAAAGATATTAGTGTGAGGGTAAATATTTTCTGATTTGACATTAAAAAAGGAAACGCACATGCGTTTACTCGAGCAGTTTTCTTTGTCAAAATCTTGTCAATAAATATTGTGTGTGTAAAATGCCTTAATGTAAGTGTGTCACTATATAGGAAGGAAAATAAATTTATGCATTCGTTTTTTAAGCAGATGCAGCTAAAACTAGAATACCATGCGTATTTTTCATTAACAAACAAAAAAGGAACCTACTTGCAGACCAAAGGGTATAAATAAAAGAAATCTGAAAATTAGAAAGCAGAAAAAATGCTGTGACAGTTATACTAATTGTAGTCAAAGACCTTGGAACAACCCCCGCCCCCCCTAAAAGAATCGATGAACTTGAGATTGAAAGAAGAATCGAAACCATTTAGACTACGGTTCCACTAAAATGAACTTAGATATTATATCATTTGTTTGTTATGGCTCCTTTAGCGTCAACAATTTTCTTACATCCTTTTCAAATAAAAAAGGGAAAAAATCTTTGCACACAACGTTACACTGTTAATGCATATTGTATTTATTGGTAAAATTCTGCTAAGTATTTCATCTGATAGTTTCTTTAAATGCTTTTTAAATTTTATTTTTTAACATTATTTCTGAAATCAGAGTAGTTTAATCTTGACTTATTTTAAGGCTATTGCTGATTTTAATCTGATTAGTCATTTTTTTTCCAAAAATAAATCACTCGGTTAGCGAACCCCCCCAAAAAAAAAGAAAAGAAAATAGAATTTGACAGTATACTTAATTTTTGACGTCTGTCTTGACAGTATGCTTCCAAATCAAACTGAAATAATGAAAAAAATCCCCACGATTAAAAAGGCTGCTTATTATTTTTAAAGTTTTAATTAGATCACCTCATATTTTTATTTCTAGTCAAGTAGGTAATCCTAATTTCTCCAGTCTCTCCTTGTAATAGTAATCTTTTTACCCTTTTTATTATTTTTGTTACTCCTTTTTAATGCCCTTCAATTTGAAAATTGATCTCAAATTTGCCCAGGAGATCTGGTGATATTTACTGCCACTCAGACTCCAGTTGAAAAGTAATCATTTAGAGCAGGTGCAATTTTTTTCTGTCTTGAATGAGGTGAACTGGATAGAAATGTTCACACATAAATTCTTCTTGCTTTTTTTTTTTTTTTTTTTTGTTATTTTATTTTAGGTTTATGTATTTTTGCTGTCTTTAGAGTACTCTCAAGACCTTACTGACATTTGTTTTTACGATCAAACCAAATTAATTTGCAGTGTTCTAAGTGTATTACTCTTGCTAACCTCTCATATCTGTTTCCCTATTTATTTTGTGTCTGCTTTTGTAATCTGTAACTCTAACCAAAAGGAATTGGAAAATGTTTCAGAAATTATAAAGTAAACCGAGAAACCATGTACCAAAACTGTTGAAGAGCTCTGACGGACGAATTGAATATTATACGCATTCCTTGGCTGTAGATTATTCTCTTTCTCTTGGGTGGACAGAGACCATTTTAGCACCCCCTCGTAAATTCAAAATATTACTCAACATGCGTCTTCTGTTTTATCGTTTAAGAGGCTAGATGAATGAAAACCCTTCTGTCTCGAAAGAGAGTCTCGAGACCTCTAAAATTGTGGACAGACAAAGTTAAAGAGACACCTAGGTAAGGAAATGACACAGGCTCCATTAATCGAGACCAGCTTCGCTCCAACACATTTTATTTCCATCAGCCTTTAGTAGTCTACTGGGACGATTAGTTGCATACTTCTCTATCTGATAAATACTTAGTTTTCTTATGTAGAAAAGCACTTTATGCAGTGAATAACATTAGTGTAAATAAACGGATTGTTCAATCAAAACTATTTCTCAGAAGCATCACCCCCGTCACAGTCGTGGACCAGGATGAAAAAGTTAAACTTCTTGATTTTAAACACTTTAGTAGACGTGATGTGTATATACTATAGAATTTCCTTCTTTCAAGTGTTGACCGCGTATACATAGGTCATGGAATTTTAAATGTTAGTTTCTTTTTGTTCGGAAAGATCAATCTTAATATCGAATAAAATTGTCCTAAAGCGTCTAAACCATGCTTATATCCGTTGCTCGGTCTCCGTAAATGTTCAACCTGTACATCCATACACTAGCATCCAATTCTGATATTTCATGGAAGTATCATAAAAAAGATAATTTGATTTCGGTTCTGCACTTGAACCTTCGCAAGATACGTTGCTATTTGCCAATATAAGATGTCGTTTTTAAATCTTTGAACTAATCTATCTATCATTCTATCTATCTATCTATCTATCTATCTATCATTTAGGGTAGCGTAGACATAGAGTGACCATTAATTATAGACTATCAGTTACTGGCAAATATGAAATTCGTACCAAGTACATGGGCGATAAACTGACAATTTCGAAGTGCCGTTGAATCAATATAAGTGCTATCCCAATTTTAATATACTTAATTTATTAGTGATATTTTACAGCTTTTCTTTAGGAATATACCAGGCCATTTGATATATATATATATAAATATATAAATATATATATATATATATATATATATATATATATATATATCTTTAAAATAATGCGAATATAATAAACTAATAACTACTACTTACGCCAAATAAGAGGAAAAATCCAGATAAATTAAAACCTACAATAAACAGACCATAAATTTAAACACACACACACACGCACATACACACACAAAGATATATATATATATATATATATATATATATATATATATATATATATATATATGCACGAACACACACACACACACACACACACACACACACACACACACACACACACACACAGAACCGAACTTCTAGCACATAGCCACAACCACATGCATATGCACACAAGTTCTCTTAAAATATACGCATATATATGACGCATTTTACTCAGAGAGAGAGAGAGAGAGAGAGAGAGATAGAGAAAGAGAGAGAGAGAGAGAGAAGAAAACTGAATGTGCATTCAATGCGTATTAATATGTTCTCACACACATTCAACTCAAAGAAGAAGAGAGAGAGAAAAAAAAAGAAAGAAACTACAACCGAATGCACTTGCATATATGCAAATATATACTCTCACAAATACGTAAAGTAGATACTTGTTAATACGTACATAATAAATAAATAGAACAAAAATAAAAATAAAATAAATAAATAAATGCTAGATAAATAACTAAATAAATATTTGAGTTAAAAAGAATCCCACTCCTACCCTTGAGGAAGATCACGATTTCTGAAGCACGTGTGGGTCATAGTTATATGAAATAAAAACATAATATACCACACTCATATGCATTTGTGGTCCTTATTCATTATATATATATATATATATATATATATATATATATATATATATATATATATATATATATATATAAGCTTTTGTGTGGGTGTGCGGGTTCATTTGGGCAGCATTTCATCGGTAATACATATCTGATTAAATAACATAGACATCTTCTGTCAAAACATTTTTGTATTTATCCTTTCGAGTCGCCGCATTAAGTATATGTTATCCGGCAGGAAATGGTTAAATCAACTTCCAATAATTAATGCACATGCATAAGTCAGATCGCTTAGGCAATATACACACCCCTGATGATGGTCCAAGATAGGGCAGAAAGTTCTAGGTAACCAATTAATTATGGGAAATTCATGAACCAATTCCGGCCGGATACCATAAAATCGATGCGGCGACTCGAAGTATAGATACAAAAACATGTAGACAAAGGATGTCTATATTGTTTAATCATGTATATATATATATATATATATATATATATATATATATATATATATATATATATATATATATATATATATAACGGCGGTGTCTATATGTTAAAATGTTTTGTAATGTATGTTTATTTGGTTGAATGTTTATTAACAGCATCTCAGTTAAGTTATTTTCGGAAAAACTCTCTTGAACAATGACTATCATCAATTGTATACGTCATATAAATGTAAATAAATATACCAGTACATAGCCATTAGAATTTCAATATTTTTCTTTTCTTTTGCTAAACTCCTCGACAAGGATTAAAAATACTTATAAAAATGAATAATGTGTGTAAGGAAAATATTAATTCTGATAATATTCAAGCATATATTCCTTGATTTTATTTTTTGTTTTTTTGTTCTCAACTTTTAAAAAACGTTTCCCTTTTACTTCTTTGAATCATTTATAATGAAAAAAATTCCCTTTTAAGCAACTGCAAAGCTGTCGGTGCTAGTTCTTTACTTGCCGTAATGAAACTAAAATAAACACAAATTCTTGAAAGATATATTTGACAATATAATTCTATAGTGTCTTTTCATACGGAAATTATATATTTTAAATACTAACATAAAGATATTTGTTTGATAGCTTTTGAAAGCTTGTCAAAAAAAAAGCCTCAGACGCTACATAAACCAAAGTAAAAAACAATACAAAAAACTGAATTGTCATTGTACAAAATCGGCGTTGTTATCAATATATGCATAGAAGTATAAATGAAAACAAAAAATAAGAGATTATTTTTGCGTGATAGATTTCTTCAGAAAAGGTTATTTTTCCAAAACTTCTTCATGTAAGTAATTGCTTCTTTTTGTTCTTGTTTAATAAGAACTGTAACATCAAAGAAAAGAAAACATTAAGACAACATTTAGCTAATTTACGGCCTTCCATAATAAACTTAAGTCAATCATACGTAAAAGTAAAAGGTTAAACCATAGAAAGAAAAAATAATACATTTGAAACAAACAAACTTTCTGGAGTAAAATTTCTTTGAAAAAAAAAAAAAAAAATAATCAACTATTATATTGCTCCACCCCCAGGAAAAGCAAAACTACTGTCTGTTTGCGAGGCTTACTTGAGCAATAGCCTTGTTCTGCTATTAAGACCCTCTTTCAGATATGGCTTCCATTATTCTGCCACCGAGTCATTCATATTGTATAAGATTAGTATTCAATTCAGATGCTCTGACAAATAAATACAAAACTATCAATTTTAAACTGAAAGTCAATTCTCTTAAAAATGAAAGAAAGAAAAAGCAGGATTTTATTATTTTCCCTCCCCCTTATCATCATCAAACTGTGCAGGAATTTTTTTGACTCTCCCTCACCATCGATTCCTACTGGATATTGTTATAGGTAAGACTTCAAGACTGCACCCACTATCAGACCCGAGCTGATGAAGTAAGTGTTTTCTGGTCAGCTATCACTGGTATGTCCAGTTGTAGGAGTTCCTACGAGAGTTCACCGTGACTAAACCAACAGTTCTCGGCATGTCTTGCCGGTCTGAATTGGATGGTTTGTTAAATGGAAGGTAATAGGCAGTAGAGGTGTTTATCTTATGACCTATTGTATTGTATTTATGCTACGCCCCACCAGCGTAAGAATATGGCACAAGGCCGTTTTTAGGGAGTGTCCGGTCGCAGGGCCGAAGCCCAACACGACAGGCAGTTCTAAAAAATCCTTGGGTTCCGTCTGCATTCCCTCAGGCGCTGGGTGATAAACCTAACCCCTCCGAAGAGGGTTAAAGCCTAGGGCGATGGCCCCCTGAGGCCAGAGGTGTTGTATCCAGTAATGGAACACACCCGAACGAACCATGCAGCACGCAACCACAGCCGGTCGAGAGCGCCCCACTACTGGACACAATGCAACGCCACTAAAAAGACGTATTTGTTTTAAAGATCACGCAGCATCCTTATATAGTCCAATTCTAGATGTTTTCTCTTAGCGTTTCGTCCCCGATTATAACTTGAAAGAATTTGCGTTATATTTTATTAGAGAGACCAGATTTTCATATAAGCGTTAACTCATCAACAGAATTTCGTGCTTCAACTATGTACATGTTGACATCAGTAAATGAGATATTGCTACTGAGGTATATGAAGTGCTACAGTAATTTCACAGATTGTGGAAAGAAATATCACCATCTTGATTATAATATGAACTTAGTATAATCAGAGTGCATATAGAGACCAATGCCTCGTGTTGACTGTTCCTATCAATGTAGCACATATTCGGACTAGGTGGAATATTACACAAGCAAAATGATTACTATTAAGTAAGAACTATTACCAAGCTCTACAAAACTGAAAGCTTGTAACCAAAAATAGAATTGCAAAATCTATGTAACTAAAAAGTGAAATTTTTCAACAATTATATAATCAGGTTTTGGTTACAATGTTTGCGTGATGTAGAGACTAGCAATAGATAATATCAAACGATTTTCGCTTTGATAGTAAGTTATTATCCGAAAAATATTAACTTTTTTCTAACATTATAACATTTTCGTATCGTTGATATGATGAAAATCAACTTTTATAACAAAAACTGTTCGTCGAGAATTTATTCGTGGAAGAAAATGTATTCCGAAATATTTTCATTTCATATGAGGAACGTATATCTTATATATGTAATGATATGCCACGAGGATTTGATATGACTTTTAACAAATCAACAGAACTATTAAAATTTGTTTGTAGACAATACTGAGTGGATTTTTATTGTGTGAGGTTATTGCTTTCACAATTTTTGTTTCTGAGCATCATTTATGTATCTTCCCAAAACCAAAATCGTCGTTAAAAAGGAAATGTCAAATCATGGATTCAATTCAGAAAAAGCTACAACTCAGCTAATCAAAATATTAAAAGATAACTTTACACGGCCTTTTTAGGAAGCGAATGAGGACTCTGTACGATATTCCAAGGATATAACGCGATAGATTATTACTATCAATATTATTATCATTATTATTAGTAGTAATGTGTTGATGTTGGCGCTGCTGTTGTTGATGGGATAAGAACGAATGCAGACACCAGAGAATTATTGTTAACTCATATATTCGTATATTACCATATATACTGGGGCATCATGTGATTTTCTGGGAGTAAAAGTTTTTGCCTAATGTTAGGGAGTCACAAGATTCGCATGATAAATCCTAGTCCATGCATTACCAACTGTTTATATAGACAAAGTTTGTCTCAAACAGATGGGGTGACCCAGAAATATTTGAATTAAATTGAGGTATCAGAAAGTCGCGTGAAACTCGACAATAAACGGTAAGTCGTATATTATGTAAAAATCAATTTTATTCTTTAAGAGAATTTTGATATTCTTGCCTTTAATGCTCCGGTTTGAATAATAATAAAAATAATAATAATAATAATAATAATAATAATAATAATAATAATAAGAAGAAGAAGAAGAAGAAGAAGAAGAAGAAGAAGAAGAGGATCAACACAACAAAAACACTCAGAAAACAAAAATGCGGAGAAAAACAAATGTGTGGGCATTTCGGGTGACAAAAACGTAAAATCTCAGACGATAAAATATGAACTTGCCAAAGAAAGGGAAACCTTAAGGGAGAAACTGAATGACTTCTAATAGCAGCACAGAACAACGCCATATAGGTCTATAACATCAAAGCAAGAATAGACAAGATGCGGTAAAATATGTAGGTTATGTGGTGATAAAGACGAAAGTATAAATCACATAATATGTGAATGTAGCATATTAGCACAAAAAAATTAAGACTTGACACAGTTGGGTAGAAAAGGTGATCCACTGCGAATTGTGCAAGAAGTCTAAATTCGACCATACGAACAACAGATATTTGCACGACCCAGAGTGCATCCTAGAGAATGAGACGCACAAAATTCCTTGGAACTTTAGCATTATTAAGATCGGCCAGAATACTGAGAATAATACTGGATACTTTAGGAGACTTGCTGTCACTCAGACTCTTTTGAAAACCATCATTTGATGCCGGTATGAAAAACTCTCAAAGGAGTAAATTGATAATAAATGCACGTGCAGATCTGTCTTGAACAAGGAAAATTGTGAAGATTAATTCGATCATACTGACGATTGGTTTATGTATAAGTCAGAACCTGTCCAAGAACATGTGAGCCATAAAGTCATCGTACATTTTGTGATAAAAATTTATCACACAATCTCAGCACTTAATTGATGGACAAGAAGAAAAGAAATTCCCATTTCATTTTCCAACTTATGTTTCAACTCGATGAAACGCTTGTACTCCATTAATTAGCAAATTCGCCAAGAAAAGACAGGAAGAACGGGACATTAGAGGAAGGATTTGAACCTTTCAAGCCTCAACACTACCAAAATCGACAAGGCTACTGAGGAGAGTCCTGGAGACCTTTGGATACTTTGATTTCACACAGAATTTATCTATGGAAGCTAGTGTCACACTCTCGCAAGCAGTAATACTATATTATCGGTTAGGATACCTAAAAGAGTCTTGGAGACCTAAGGAGTCTTACAGTCACTCAAACTACTTTTAAAAATGTATAATTTTTAACTGGCATGAGAACATTTATAATAATAATAATAATAATAATAATAATAATAATAATAATAATAATAATGGCAAATCTTATATGAAACAATTGTAAACAATTAAGATTCACGCTGACACTTCTACTTGTGAAACGTCAAGTTCATATGACAAGCGTTAAATACGTATGCAAATATTGTTTTAATTTGTTTAGCAATCATAGTCGAATCTGAGACGGTGGCGCGTACTCTTTGACCTTAAGAATGCACCGAATCTCAGCTTGACATCTCCAGCACGTAACTTTGTCAATATGCCTTGTAAATACACTCACTGTATTGAAGTATTCGTGTTGAGTAAAAAAATAAATAAAATCTTAACTCTCTTAATAGACAGAATCAAATCTGACGTAGCCGAATGAAATTAATTGGCATAAAAAAATCTTAATGAACGCTGGATTAGATAAAAAATCTCTCCAATAACATATATTTCAATGCGTTTGCAATTAGATGAAGGCTTCTGTCATGGATTTAACGTAGATGTTTTCGTGCGTTGGCAAAATTACACGATGGACGTCCTTGTGACTTTGTGGTTAACAGGAATCTAAATGGGAGACTGAAATTCGAACTTGCTTACTAAGATGTAACAGTCCAAAATATTTGCCATAATTGAAGGGGAACTGGACCTCCTTTTAAAATGGGACTATTTACTTTAAACCAATTGCTGTGTATACAATATAAGTATTAGATGGGAATATTTGAAACTGAGCGAATTATTAGATAGTAATAACTGATACATAACGGCGCAAAAAAACTAATTATTATTTAAAAGGAACAGTTATTTAATACCATTTAGTTGTGTATAAAAGTAAAGTTGGCGACCGTAGTCGAGGGTGACCCGAAGGCTCCCTTTTCGATAGCTACTACACCAAGGTGTAGGGGAGGGCGCTACTTCTTTCCCTGGATTGCTCCACTTTACCCTTGATACATACCTTATAATGCTGAGTGTTAAGCAAGGAGGCATCAAGTACCATTTTTTAAGTCTTTGGTATGACCCGACCTGGGATTGAACCCAGGTCTCCCGGGCCATTGGCGAACACTCTAACCGCTAGGCCAATGTACGTAATTATTATTATTAATTCTTCAGTCATTTGAGAGATTTTCAAACCAATGTTAACAGATGATTTTTTATTGGAGTCTCTGTAACAGCACGTTTCCTCAGATATCCATGACTCTTCTGATTACTCTGGACAATCTCAGCAATGGTCTCCATTTGTCCTCTTATTTTCATGTCCTACTGTTTCCGCTCCAATTCTTTGGTGACTCTACAGAGTGCACCAATTACAATTGGTATCACCGCTACTTTCATGTGCCATGGATTTTTCAATTATTTTTCCTTTTTTTTTCCTAGTTTGCTGGGATGATAGAATACACCGACCGCATCTCCACAGAGGGGTAACATCCCCCAATGAGTGTCCTTGATATAACACTGAATAACCTGATGGTGATGTTCCAGTAATACAGGAGCTTTGGGCCATGAGGAATATTCCTTCATTGCCGTCGCTTCTAGGTCCACTCTGGCCTGGAGTGGTAGCACCTGATAGAGTCCTTATTATGGGTCAAATAGCACTAAACTGCGTGCTTATGCTAAAGTAAATTGTTTGAAATAGAAATGTTTTGTCATTTAAACTTCGTAATTATGCTAAACTGAATTGTTTGAAATAGAAATGTTTTGTCGTTTAAACTACGTAATTATGCTAAACTAAATTGTTTGAAATATAACTATTTTTTAACATTGAAACTGTGTTTACATCTAACTGAATTATTTGAATTAGAACTGTTTGAGTAAACTGAATAGCTGGAAATAGAAATGTTTTGACAACTAAACTGTGTACTTGTGCTGAGCTGAATTGTTTGAAACAGAACTGTTTATTTAAATAAAATTGGATTCGTCATTGAATAACCTGCAATGGTTGATATGGCAAAAACCCCAATCAAACAGAATCAAAACCCCGCCTATATGAAATAAAAATTATTGCACTCCGTAGAACTCCTCGTCTCCAAAAACTAAAATAAAAGAAAACAAACAAATTTTTTTTCTCATCTGAGCGTTTTTCACACTAGCGCTAGCAGACGGTTTTCCATTAGACTTTGAGTGACAGTAGGTTGATCTAAATTTCTTGCACATTCCCAGTGTATCACATTGCCTACCCATCTGTGTCTAGTCTTTTACAATTTTTGTGCTAATTTTCTGCATTCACATATTTTGCAATTTATTGTTTTAACTCTGTCAACACATAACCTACATTTTTTTTTGTTTTGTTGCGCCTTGTTCATTATCGCTTTGACATGGTTATTCATTAAAGCTGTGTTGCTCTCAGAAAATATTCGGTTTCTCTCCTAAGGTTTCTATTTCTTAGGCATGTCCATGTTTTGTCGTGTGTGATTTTTTTGTCGCTTAGAATGCACGTTTTGTTGTTTTTTCCCTTTTTTTTCTGTTTCTTTCTCTTCTGTTGATGATTGTGTTGTCTTTATTGTTTTTGATGGCTTTCATCAGTTTTCATCCGCGTGGGTGTATGCTGTGTTGGAGTCGTATCGAATGCCCAACGCTATCTTGAATGCTGGTAAGTCCTCTTCCTTCTTCTTTTCTTAACACTTACAGTCTTTGTATTCACTGGTATGTAAGGCCTTATGCATCGTCATTAGTTTTCTTGTTCTCTCGTTCATTTATTAAGTTTATTCCCAATCCACTTCAAAAATGGTCCCGAGGATCTTAACAGAGGAACACCTTGAGTGTTTATTCTTTTGATGAGATTTCTGCGATATAATTTGGTTTCGAACTGCGTTCTCGTTCTCCTTAGATACTCTTTCTTTATTTTTTTCTTTCATTCCCACTTGTTCGATGAGGTTAGCTTCCATTATTCCCTACTATTTGTACGTTTCCTTTTCTTCGATCGTTCTGATTTTTTTCTTGATATGCCGTTCTTTTCCCTTTATCATGTGTCATTTCCCGATTCTCATGGCTCATTTTTCTATGTCAAATTCCATTCCTATGTCCTCATCGTGTATTCTCACTGCATGTATGAGGGTTTTCCTTTTCTTTTTTTTTTTCATTTTGGCAAACAGTTTGATGTCATCCATATACATTAGGTTATTGAACTTTTCTTGCGATTTTGTAACTTTGTATCCGCCGCACATTTCCTGAATCTGATTAAATGGCATCATCACCACGACAAACTGCAATGGTGATAATACATCACTCTGGAATATTCCTCTCTGGATTTTTACCTCAGCTAAACATTTACCTTCTGCCGTCTATTCTACTCTCAAGTTCATCATGGTTCTTTCAATAAAGTTTATGATTTCGTCAGATATCTTCTGCATTTGGAGACAGTCTGTTATCCAGTTTTAGTAGACCATATCATGAGACATTTTGTAGTCAATCCACGCCATAGGCAGATTTTCCGTCTCGTTTTAATCTCGTTAGGGATCTCAAATGTCCCTTTGCAGCATCCTTTCTGTTCCTCAAGGAACAGTGAACGGCTTATTAACGAATCGTAAATCTATTTGGTAATATGTGCCGTAATATTTTACACATCACCACAACAGACTTTATAGGTATATATATGTTTGTTGCGGTTTCTTTTTCGAGGGTCTTTCTGGATCAGGTTCTTCTTCTTTTGGTCATCCAATTGAGTATGTGTGTTTCTTGTAAGCATCAATTCATTTTGATAGCCACTCTCTCATGGGTGGAAGTGAATTTTTAAACCAGAATCCGAATATGCCATGAAGTCTTGGATTTTTCTCTTTTGGTATTTTATGAGTGTAGGCTTTGAGGGAATCAAATTATATATTTGCCCAAAGGCCTTCTTCCAATCCTTCGAACTCTTTTTCCATGTTCTTAACCGATTCAGTTTTTTTGTTAAGATACCTCTGTTCCTATATTTTGCTCCAAAATCATTTTTGCCTCGTTTGCATTCGTTTGCTAGACCGTCTCCGCACTTTCTTCCCCTTGTGGATGATGAATTTTCTTTCGTTGTTTTGAAAATTCCTGTTTTTTCTTTGTTGTTTGCTCCTGTCTCGGTATAATTTTTTTTTTTTTAGTTTCTTCTTTGACTGCTTTCAAGTATTGGTTCCTGAGAGAAGGCAATGCGGTTTTCTTCTCAGACATAAACCTCTTCATAATCTGTACAACCATTTTTTCTTGGCTTAGTGTTTGTTCCACTGTTTATGGCAGTGTAGGTTCTTAGTTATTATTACTCAGCTTTTGCCTTTGGTTGGAATTTTCTTGCATTTCCGGTTTATTAGTATTATATAATTTCTAATTTTAATTTCGTTTCCTTACAATACTTCAGTGGGTCTTTATCCAAGACATAGGGTGAGAGAAGGTAGTGGTTACATGCTTTCTATGTATTTATGTTTTTGCTGCATTTTGTGGTGGATATTTATCAGTCATATTAATAGTATTCTTCTTAGGAGATAAGGATTCCTACAGAGTGCAATTTTTAGTATTTCATGTTGGCGGGGTTTGATTCTACTTTGGTTTTATGCATATCAACGATTGTAGGTTAATTAATGCCAAATCCATTTTATACATGCTGTGACGGCAAATTAAAATAAAAAGATCCCCGGATGAGCAACCATTTAAACGCGTATGGGAACTGGTGCATTTAAATATTGTTATCCCCAAAAAGGTTTTTTTTTGGAAGTGTGAGGACGGGGCGGCCTGGCACTTGATCCCTCGTAGAATAAGTCCTTGTTCAGAGTCCTTTCTCGGGCATATAGGAACTGGCATATTATGTGGGGGTTAATTTATGGCTAGACTGACCGCCGTTGGCAAGGGGTTTCAAAATTTCACACTACACACACACCCACCAAGGCCACTAGATCTTCCTCCCCTGGAACAATGGAAGATATGGACCTCTAGGTTTAGATGTAATAATATTAATTATAGTAGTCGACAACTCCGGTTTCCCGTGTAATATTTTTAAAGGAATTCATATAGGATAATCTAAGCGAGAATAACATAAGGCGAATAAAAGCTGAAAAGGAAAAAAGCATGAAACAATTTGGTCGTAGAGCATACAAATGAACAATTTCAACACATGGGAACATTAAAATATATCAATCATTTTACTACACACGCGGATACACAATATTCAACGTGTCGGCTATATTATTAACGGATAATACATAAACATAAATGACTTTCTTCTTTTCTTTTCTTTCTTCTTTAGTCTTTCCTCAAATTGAGAGAGAGAGAGAGAGAGAGAGAGAGAGAGAGAGAGGATATATAATTGGGTATAGGGAGAAACAGTCTTAAAGTTTACTTATCTTTTCCAATGGATTCCTGTGGAGAATATTTCCTATTTTACGGGTTAACAGACTTTATGTTATTTTTAGTTCTGGCTTGAAGGTATGGCTCCTTCTTCCCTTGTGCAAGATACTTTCCGTCTTTCTTTACCCGGAGTCTTGGCACGGGCCTCGTCCCATCTGTTCATAACGATGTCTGATCCAAAAACTGATTTTCTTATTCCCTACTTACCCAGACGGTAGGAGCTCCCACTTCCGCCTTAGGGTTCTAGCCAATAATTTAGCTTTTTCTTTCTTGCCCTGGTCACTAAGTGCAAACACCTGTCGGCCTCCACTCTGATCCACATTCTCTACTTTCCCCGACAGGCCATGAAGAACTGACCCATATTACTATTCTGTCTTAACGGTCATTCTTTTGGGTGGCCTGCAAACTCAAAAACGGAGGGGTAGGGGACATTCTTTATCTCTCCTCTCTCAGTAAGAGATCACGTGACAATATAAAAAGTTCTATTTCAAAGAAAAGAGTTTAACCTAAGTATATAGTTTAACAGGATAAACGGTTGTATTTCAAGCAATTCAGTTTTACGTAAGTATTTGTTTAGTTCTTTTCGCTCCATAGATAGGACCCAATAAGGTACTTACACTCCTGGCCAGATTGGACCTGGAAGCGATGGCAAAGAAATGGATACTCGGCATTCTCCAAAGCTTCAGCATTAGTATAGTCTCAACATTAGATTGTTTAGTGTCATATACAGGACACTCGCTGGGGAGCTTTACCCCTCTTCAGAGATGCAGTTGGTATCTTTTAGAGTCCCAGCCGAATGGGTTTGAATGCGCCGGGAGAGGAATATACGCTGGGATTACCAAATATGTTTGTGATGTGTTTATCTGTATTTCTCTTGATCGTACACGGTTCTCACCATTACCTGCACAGTAGTAATGCTAAGGTATCATATTTTCTCACTTTTAATTGCCAAGTCTTTATGTTTACTTATAACATTAATATTCATTGATTGATATGTTATCATCTATTTGTGCTGCCATATCAATTAGACGGAAGTTTTTTTTTTCTTTTTATACTCTTCAATCAGTACATTTTCTCTTCAATTTTTATCAGTTTGGATGAGAAAATCACAGAAAATAGCAGCTTCTATAATTGGTTCCTGTAGGTGTTTATAATACATTTTACAATGCAATAATCATTTCTATTTGAATAATTTCCAATGAATATAATGTATATTTTATTATGTCTTCCTTTATATTCTTCTAGTGCTATGACAAGATGACCTGACACTAACTAGTCAATAGTTTCAGTTTGTTGTTCGCACAATTTACGTATTGTGTTTAATACGGTTTTTCATGATACGAAAACCTACCAACCTGGAACTATCAAGTTCCAGGTTGGTAGGTTTTCGTTCTCTGCTGTTCTTATTGATCCCTCTCTCTCCGCCTTCAGTTCAGCACTTTTCGCCCAATGATTAATTTTTACTATATCTATATCAGAATTTCTAATTCTTTTTGACTATCCTCCATGTAGAGTTTAAAGTGTCCAGGCGTTTTTTAAAAGTTTATTCAGTCCTTGTATTTTTGCTTCGTTCTTTGTTTTTTTACTGCCTCTATAGCTCTATCTTTTATGTCAATTTCTTTACACCATTTTCTCTCTTGACGTAGAGACGTTCTATTTCTTCAGTTGAAGGTTATTAGTTTCCTAAAAGCAGTATCCGTGACTGTTTTTTTTTAAATTCCAGCAAACGTCCAATTTAATATATCAAACTATAAATCATCATTTTAATAGCAATAATTTGGTTTTATGCATACTATTCTGTTCTTAATGTGGGTGGTATTCTGCTATTGCATACTTCTTTTTTTTCTCTTTATTTATAGTATGGCTGCTACCATTTGCCTCATTAATTCTGAAATATTAGCGGTATGGTGTTCTACTCTGTAATTTCCGTGTTCATATACAGAGTCACGTTTTTAGAATTTACTTATGAGCCTTTCTTAAATGTGACTTTTGCACATGGTTTCAGACTAAATTGCATTCATATGTTGTCACTAAAGATTTTCAGAGTATTTAGCAGACTTTATAAATCATTATATATATCTTGAAGTCGTCCATATAGAATAGGTGGTTGATTTTTACATCAATCGGCTATATTTTTAATTCGATGAACAGAAGTATTAGAGCTATACAAAATATATTTGGGAAAGTCAGTCACCTGGAAAGATTCTTTGTTAAATGCTTAGATGATAAGTTTTTAAAATGCCTTTTTCGTTGACTAATCTAACGCGGGTATACGAATTTTCCGTACTGTATTTTAGGAATGTTATTACGACTAGGAATATTTTCCAAATGTTTAAAACTTTTAGAAACCATTCGTGGGGAAAGCTATCAAAATCATTTTTTTTAGTTAAACCAAGATATTCATAGATTGTTCAGTTTAAAATGAGAACGTTCAGACAAAAACTGCTGAATTGGCAAGGAGTTGAGAAGCATCCGGAACAGCAGAAGAGGCTTGCTCTCATGGAATTCAATGAAAAACACCGGTTATCACAATGTAAAAATCACGTAAAAAATAATTTGAAAATGAAGACAAATGGTACGTGATCAAACCAGAAATTCTCCTAAAACATATCCACAATATCCTTTTGGATAACTGTTGTATCGTGGTAAGGAAGAGATACACAGTGAAATAAAGAGTTAATTATTTATTAACTGAAGTGGTACAGTCCGACAAATATTATAAGTCTTACGTTGTGGGTGTTACGTCCCAAGTTGTTCTTACTACTGACCGATATCTTGCAGAAGTTCCGTGCTTAAGAAACACGACGTCTTTTATTTCTCTGCGATACCGGAAGTCACGTGGTACGAGCCACGATACAAAAATAAAATAAGAATGTATTTCAAACACATGTACAAAAGATAAGACCTAGCTGAAATATGATGATATGCTGGTTTGTGCTTACACCATTTTTGATATGATTAAATTTAAATTCTTTGCACAATTCCGAGTGGATCACCTTTCTCACCAAGTTATGCTAAGTCTTGTATTATCTTCGTGCTAGTTTGCTGCATTCGCTTATCATCTGATTAACCTTTTCATCTCTATCTCCACATAATCCACACTTCCTATTCAATGGCGTATTATCAATTTTCGTTTTTATATGATTGGTTCTCATAGCATTATTTTGTGCTTCTACGAAAGGAGAATCATTATTATCATTGTTATTATTATTATTATTATTATTTCTTTCTGCTTTTCAGTTTTATATGGGTCTGCATTTCTGAGGGGATGTACACATGTGTCGTTCCTTTGTCAGAAAATGAAAAATGACTCGGCACATTGTGGAAATAAATTTGAAATGGTCTTCATCTGATCATTTTCACTTCCGTCAGTTGCTGCGAAAAACCTTTTGTTGCTGTAACGGATTTTTCTGTCTGTTGAAACCCTGTTCTTTCCTTTCAGCAAGAAGCTGTCGTTACTATTTAAAACTGACAAGCTTGAATCGCCCGAGAAATGGTAATGTGTAATTCGAAGCGCGTATGTTCGAGAGAAAAAACACTTTCAACTTCAAGCAGCATTTGTAAATACGTGTGCCGCAACTTCTCTCTCTCTCTCTCTCTCTCTCTCTCTCTCTGTCTCTCTCTCTCTCTCTCTCTCTGTCTATCTGTGTCTATCTCTATCCATCTATCTTTCTCTAATTCTCTCAGTATTACTGTCGGTTCATATCTATCTATCTGTCTGCCTCGAACGCTCATGAACCGTCTAGATCCCCGAAAGGTTTCCTGGTGAAAGAAAGTTAAATAATGTATAACTTAGATCACATGAATGTTGATCCTTCTTCCATGTACGATATATTAAAGCAAGACGCAAATAAATTTAGACTCACCATTCCTTAGAGCAAGGCTATTTGTGATCTAAAAATGTAGTAATATATATAAATGTACCTATATCATTATAGATAACTGGATATTTTCACAATGTATTTTGAATTAACAAACCAGTTATGTTGTTATTTGTTTGGTTGACTCTCGTGCATTGCAACATATTGAACGAAAAGAAGCTATCTCCACTCTAAGTGGTGGGTTTCTAAATTAGTAGAATGTTCACAGTTCTCTACTGAAAGTGATGTCAACATACGCCTAACGAAGGCGTGGATTGCTCTCGTTAGGTTATCGATTATACCGAATTCTGATCAATCTGATAAAACTATGGGGTTTCTTCTAAGCTATGACTGTCATTGCCACTGTAGGGATGCACCACATGGACGCTAACAAAACGCATAGAGAGTAAAAACTAGATGAGAATGATACAATAATACTACGAGCTATTTTGAAAAAATAAGAAACCGCAGACTTACTGCAATTTACCTCCCATCTCTCCAGAAATCCAAGTAAAACGAATAATACACTGCTGGAGAAGGAAAGAAGAACTAATAAGCGACGTTCTTCAATGAACTCCGATGTATGACGGGTCTGTGTTGGTAAAGCAGAGGATAATTATTTATATCAGCTCTGTGTGAACTCAGGACAAAATTTGGATGACCTGCCGGGAACAATGGGTGATTTGGATAGATAGATAGATAGATAGATTAAGAGATGGGGAAAATTGAGTCTCTCAGCGTGACTTGATGATTATAAATCCCAAATCTCCAATTATATATGCAAAAAATACATCGCAATAATTTTAAATAGATTATAATATGAAGTGAAACCCAACTTCCCAATCGATATTGTCCTCAATCTGCACGACTATTTTCAACCACACACAAGCATCAGGACATGGGAGACAATCACCTCATTCCACATCCTCGATAGTCAGAAGACTCAGAGCCTTCAGGCAATCATCTCTTCAATTCCGTAAAAATATGATTAAGCAAGAAAACGTGAGCTAATGATTAGGAAGATAAAACAAGAGTGATCAAGTGGCTTAAAGAACAGTGAAAAGAATTTTACGAGGTAGGGATACATCATCTCATTCAACGGTTGAACATTGCTATTAAGAGTAACAAGGACTGATGAGAAGTAGGGATGTGATCTACAGAAACCAACCCATTCTGATATAAGGTACGTGTTCCTGTGTCGTTTATTATTTCTGTACTAAAGAAAAAAAATTATAAACTTTTGATTCGCCCTCGTACGTAATTACTATATTTTGATAATAATATATTAATGTAGTTCAAAGTCAATTCAAACGTTTTCCCAAATGGAACCAAGATGTACTACTACTCCTGCTCTGGGGGATTTCGAATAATGGCAATGGATTGAGGAATTCAACACTTGTGTGACCAGCCGGCCAGCAAACTAGCCTCCGGATGCAGCTTCGTGTCAAAGCCATGGTTATAAAATGTTTATATTATCCTAACACACACACACACACACAAATATATATATATATATATATATATATATAGAGAGAGAGAGAGAGAGAGAGAAAGAAAGAGTGAGACTGTTCTGATAATTTATTTTAATATGAAGGAATTCTGAAAAGTTCTTAGTCTCACTGAAAGGGAATAACCCGGAGGCAGATAATGTGAAAGTTATTCTCAATATCTACCCTAAAGTTCAATATATTTGAAACCTTCCATTCGAATTCGGAATTATTCCAGTTCGAGAGGAATGAAAAAAAAGTTCCACATAAAGGGTAAATATAACTGCGATCCTAAATATCTAGGCACAAAATAACCTTAGACTGCTTGACATACAATTAAAATATCTCAAATGATAAAAAAGCCATTCAATAAACATCAACAAAATGTGTTCAACTGTTCTTCTCATAAATATGGGAAATTGATAATCTCCTCCACCCTCCTAGCTATGAGTTAGATAATCCCACTAATTTGGTTTGGTTTATTTTGTTTTGGATTTATGTCAACCATTGGACGTTATGTAATGCCAAATCCTTTTTTCACATACATATTGAATATATGATTCTAAACAAATTTTCTAGATTTCATTTTCAACGAGCAAGAGATTTTATTGAATAGTTAAAATGTTTCACTTATTTCTATCTAATACGAATAAGTTAAATGATCAAACTGTTTTATTTCAAGCAATTCAGTTTAGCATTAGCCATTTATTTGCACTGAGTTTAATAGCAATGTACACAGTTTAAATGTCAAAGAGTTCTATATGACCCATACATAGTACCCTATCAAGTGCTACCAATCATGGTTAGATTGGACCTGGGTGCGATAGCAATGAAGGGGTACTCCGCATTCCCCAAACCCCAAGCGTTATTGGAAACTTACCATCATATTGTTTAGTGCCATATCAAGGACACATATAGGGGGTTAGGATACCTCTCTGCAGAGATGCAGTCGGTGTATTCTGAAGCCCCAGCAGACTAGGCTAATATCACTATTATCCTTCTTCAAGGTCGGATTTAGTATTAAATAACCCAAGAAGGCTGATATTCCATTAAACATATAAATCAAATCTTATGAAAAATATTGATGTGAATGTGTTCAGTGGGTTTATTTAGCAATTAAATGCAAGATGCATCTTTATCTATAAACAAATCTCCATAAGAGAAAATGAATAATTCACCTTATATATATATATATATATATATATATATATATATGTGTGTGTGTATATGTGTGTGTGTGCATGTGTGATAAAACACACTATTTCACCTACAAAAATGAATTATTATTAAATCATTTTGTATATTACGACAAGCTCTTTGGCATTCTACAATCTCCATCAATAATTCAACCATTGATTTTATAAACTTTCTTCTTTCGGTTTTACCTTGCACGAATTTTTATTGCTTCTCTGAGATATCTATTGCTTGAATATTGCTGTCCATTGCTATGTACATTTCTATTGCCAGAATATCTAGAGACGTTGAAAGACATTACACTAATTTGATGTCTTTGAAAAAAAAAAAGGTTCTGACAAGGTGATATCAAAAGATTAATAATTTCTTGGGTGGATTGCAATTCCTAACTAAGCAATGATATTATGTAATTATTTCAAGGATCATTCAGAATATTAATAGAAGAAGGCATGGACGGATTTGTTTCACTTTTCCGCTCTGACATCTCTCGAAGTGAAAAATTGGCTTATCTGTTTTGATTGAGAGAAAAGAGGGGAATTGTACAAGCTCTACGTCAGTAAATAATAGAAAGTAAATGTAGTAAGAAAGAAAGAAAAAAAGAAAGGCAGATAAGCGAATAACACTAAATATCAATCGCTTCTATGGAAGTGAAGGAAGAAAGAAGGATAAAAACAAAGGAAGAGGAGATTCAAAGAAAATGAAAGGGAATGCACACACACACACACACACACATATATATATATATATATGTGTGTGTGTGTGTGTGCATCGAGGCATAACACTTACATCCATAGCAGCCAAAATCTACAATGCCCTACTACGAAACCGCATAGAACCCAAAATCGACAACATACTTAGAAAAAACCAAAATGGCTTCCGAAGAAATAGATCCACGACATCACAAATATTAACCATCCGTAGAATCCTTGAAGGTGTACGGGCAAAAAACCTACAAGCGACATTAATTTTTGTTGACTTTACCACGGCTTTTGATTCCATTCACAGAGGAAAGATGGAACAAATCCTACTAGCGTACGGCATACCTAAAGAAACCGTAGCGGCAATAACAATTCTCTATATCAACACTAAAGTAAAAGTACGATCACCAGATGGAGACACAGAATACTTCGACATTGTAGCAGGAGTACTACAAGGGGACACGCTGGCTCCGTACCTCTTTATCATTTGTCCAGACTACGTACTTAGAACATCGATTGACAAAATCAAAGAGAATGGCTTCGAACTGACGAAGAAAAGAAGCAGAAGGTACCCCGCAACAACAATTACCGTCGCCAACTAGGCCGATGACATAGCGATACTAGCAAATACACCTGACCAAGCCGAAACACTACTGCATAGTTTGGAATGAGCAGCAGCAAACATAGGCCTCTATGTTAATGCACACAAAACGGAATATATGTGCTATAATCAAACGGGGGACATCTCCACTGTAGACAGAACCCCTCTTAAACTAGTAGACAAATTCACTTACCTAGGAAGCAGCGTCGATTCAACCGAAAAGGACATCGAAACGAGGTTAGCGAAAGCATGGACAGCTATCAATAGGCTATCGATTATTTGGAAATCAGACCTACCGATAAAATGAAACGCAGTTTCTTCCAGGCAGCGGTCACATCGATACTGCTATATAGCTGCACTACATGGACGCTAACAAAACGGCTGGAGAAGAAGCTAGACGGCAATTACACAAGAATGCTACGTGCAATCTTAAACAAGTCCTGGCGGCAACACCCCACAAGACAGCAACTGTACGGCCACCTGCCCCCTTTCACGAAAACTATTCAAGTTAGACGAGCCAGACATGCAGGACACTGCTGGAGAAGCAGAGATGAACTCATAAGAGATGTACTCTTATGAACCCCCACACATGGCCGTGCAAAAGCAGGACGACCAGCACGAACATACATTCAGCAGCTATGTGAGGATACGGGATGTTGTCCTGAAGACCTACCTAGGGCGATGAATGATAGGGAGGAGTGGCGAGAGAGGGTCAGGGATATCTGTGCTACCAGCGCGATACGATGATGATGATATATATATATATATATATCGAAAGCAGTGCAAAAAGACAGGAGGAGAAGATGAAAGAGAAATAAAGGGAACACATACATATACGCACACGCAAACATATATATATATATATATATATATTCTTTAAGAAAAAACAAAAACCGGTCACATTAGGATTATAAATTTATTTCCATCCTGTTATGGGTTTTTGATATAAATCAAAAACACCCCCAAAAAATAACAGGACTTCTTCAGATCTTATGCATAAAATAATTTTGAATAGACTCAGGAAAGAAGGGTGGGAGGAGATAGAAGAGGGGTGAAGCATTTTCTCCTCATTTTGCCCACTTCCGGTTTTTTTTTTAATTTATTGTCGGTTCGAATTATAGTAAACAATTTTTTTTTAAATTTTCATTTTTAAATTCTAAATACATTTTGACTCCAGATTAAATACTATTTTAGATAAATACAACTTTCTTTAATAACTTTACGTAAGGATACAGTAATACTTATACTAAATTAAATTCAAAATTTAAAATAAGATTTTTTAATTAAAAATTTTCTTTTCGTGCCTATTAATTCTGTTACCCTTCCATTGAAGAGTACGTACGCATCACATGGTTTCTTCTCATTTATTTCATTTTATTTTATTTTTAATCATTTACCTTAAATCTTAATTTAATCCTTTTTTTTTTTTCATTAAGCACTATCTATGATAATTTGTCCCTAGTTTAAATTCATTCCTTTGTCTACATTTAGCTATTAATCCACATCTCTGATTTAATAATTTTTCAGGATCTGGGTATATCATTGTTTGAATTTTTTCCTCAAGGCATAGATTACATCTACTATCAAAACATTTTGGAGTATTTGACTTTTTCTATATGGACCATTGAATATCAGGAGTCAAACCTTTATTTCTACTGATGGAATTACTCCCAACTCCAGTCTAACTGGATCGAATAATACATATATATATATATATATATATATATATATATATATATATATATTAACACTTTTATAAATCCTGGAACCAACATCTCCCAATATAATAGCTGTGCAAATACCTACTTCCATTTTCAAAAACCATCCTCGTAACAAGAAGATAGCCTGAACAATGCTGGATAACTCAGGACGAAATCGTAATTGAACCAACCAGCAAGAACTTATTGTAGCTCTATACGGACACCTGGTATCGTTTGGAGGAAAATTCGGTTGAGATAGATAATATTGAGAGAGAGAGAGAGAGAGATAGAGAGAGAGAGTGTGTGAGAGAAAGAGAATCGGGGAAGTAGATGCTGTCAGCATGGCATGATATATATATATATATATATATATATATATATATATATATATATATATATATATATATATATTCAAAAGAGAGAGCGAGACAGAGAAAGACAGAGAAAGGAATGTATAAAAATGACACAAATAACCCATGTTTTGAAAAATAATTTTAAAACTAAAAATAGCGTGATATTTCATAAAAAAAAGACCGGAAAAAATTGTCCTTTCAAGATCAGAGTATTGTTGAGTTCGTAACGAATACTTAAAAGCTACTTGTAGAACTGTGAATGCGACTTTGGTAAAATACACTTTTTTTTCCGGAAATCACGCAAAAACCTCACAAGGAGTAAAGAAAAAATTCTAAACGTTAGAAGAGTTCAATAGTTTCAAAGAATATTCGATTGAAAAACACTCACCGTAGTCTTAAGATCACGAGTGTACAGAACTCCTTTTGTAATTTGCTTTTAGCTTATTACCCATTGTTAGAATGGATAGTCCTACTAAGGCAGTCAACCTTTCCAAAAATTAATCCATATATTTGTAGCGATGTAGCCGATAATTTTTGAATAGCAGTCTAACAAACTTATCCGAGTCCGTGAATTTGTCCATTGAAAAATAAATATTACACTTATTGTAGTTCATCTACGCTTGAGAAACGTCGATTGACAAGTAGCTTAACATTCTGAAGTGATTTACAATTTATGGATCAAAGGATATTTTCTCTATCGACGCAAAAAAAATACACCAATCTCCTTGTTTTTGAGTAAGCCCCAGAAAGAGCCCGAAAGACTGATTAAGTGAATTGGATTTTTATTAGGAACACGTTTTTGGCATTTTCCTTTTCTGTGAACACGTTGTCATTTCCTCATCTGGTCTTTATCTCCGTCTAAGTTTATTTAGACCCAAACAGAAAAGTGACACTTGAAAAAATGACGTTCAACATTGATGTTGAACTGCAAAATGAAAAGTGCTGCAGAAAGTCGGGCCAGTGAAAGATTGACTATACTGTTCGATAACTTATTGATAAATTTTAAGGCCATGCTATTGGATTTTGACTTGAAGATACCTTTGACATGCCACATGAATTACGTTGATATCATAACAGGAAATTTATCTATGGCCTGAAGTAAACAAGACGCAAAGAACTAAGTAAAAATGCTGCGTAAATTGTGTATGTGGCATAAAACCAAGTGTACCTGTTTCCGAAAGTACATGGGACGCATGTTATTCCCCGAGGGAAATGCTGCGTAAATTGTGTGTGTGCCATGATAGATGGAGGTATGTCTACATACAATGCCTGTCAGGCTGAATTAAGTGTGACCACGGAAATTTTCGTGGGCCACCGGAATATATAACCAGCAGACACGAGCGGAGACCAGAAACAGTGAGAGACTGCTTGGCAGCTACTAGGCATCGAATCACTCTGGATTCTGGCCTAGCGCCAGACTTCCCAACGTTGGTAAGCAGAGAAGGACTTGAGACAATACCAAACTCACGAAAGTAAAAAAACGATGGGAAACTAAAATAATTCGATGCTTTGAGATGACCTTGTACGCGACTCTTAAACCTAGATACGCGAGAGAAATTAAGATGATTCAATGCCTTCCAATCCCTCTGTACCAGTCTCATGAAAGTAGAATAAAGAAGAAAAGCTGAATGTTTTCAGTGAAGAGCCGTACGGTGCTCTATGGATTTGTATAAACTCAGCTATTTTCGACCTTCTCTCACTCTACCTAAACGTACAATTCAAGTAATAAAAGGAAAAGAAAAAAACACATTTTCCTTTTTAGACACCAGCGTTTTTCTCTGCTATACAACAATGCCACCCTTTCTAGGATCAGCTTCAGTTTCTTTGCTTACTAGCATATTAAACTTGAAAGACTACGGAAGTAAATGGGATTTTTACTAGTGAGACGTCTCTGTTTTTTTTTCCTTTTCTCTGAACACTTTGTAATTTCCTCATCTGGTCTCTGTCTCCGTCAACATTTTTCAAGACCCAAACAATGAAACAGAAAAGAGCCCCTGCAAATATTCCGTTATACAGTGATGATGCCCAGTGAAAGGAAACGCATCAAGATCATCTCTGTCATAGAAAATTGGGCGAGTGAAAGATAAACCATACTGGTTGATAGTTTATTAATTTTAATGCTTTGCCATCTTATGTAAGGTCAGCTTTAGTTACTTTATTTAATGGTGGGTTGTTTTAATCTGTTTAATTCGTGGGTTATGAATGCCAAAGGTATCCTTGAAGAACACATTGCAGTTTGTATTAGAAGTTCATACTTTTCTGAAGAGTATTAATCTAAAAGTGAACGTGTTAGTATAATTAGATTATAATTATAATTAATTATAATCGCTAACTACAATGTTACAGTACAGCATGTAATGTCATCATCATCATCATCATCGTGTGGTACCGCCTGCACGGATATCCCTGACCCTCTCTCGCCACTCCTCCCTATCGTTCATCGCCTCCGGCAGGTCTTCTGGACTACATCCCGTATCTTCACATAGCTGCTGCATGTATGTTCTAGCTGGTCGTCCTGCTTTTGCTCGGCCATAAGTTGGGGTCCATAGGAGTACATCACTTATGAGCTCGTCTTTGCTCCTCCAGCAGTGTCCTGCATGCCTGGTTCGTCTAAAAAAATGCATGTAATGTAACGTTACATAACCATAGTGATTATCACAAGTTACACTATATGCAAAAATAATAAGCCACTCTGTTGTATCAGATACGAAAACCTTTATTCTGTATGGAACATTTTTATAGCTGTCTGACGCAACACGAGTGAGAGGAAGACATCATAAGGGTCAATGACTAAATCTCGGCTTGTCATTAGAGAGGCACCCTCTGTCTCTTACCGATTGGTACCAACGTATAAGGCCAACTGGCTTCCAAGCTGAACGGAACTCTACTGCTGATTTCAACTGAATTCACTGTTTCGAAATTCTTCTATATTTTAATATATTCTAAAATTAGGTATTTCATTGGTGTGACGAGGGGGTTTCATCGTGGTGTAATGGTTAAAGAGATGGACTGCGGAATCGTATTAGGCGAGTTCGTACTCCAGTCGCGCTATTACGTTCACTTTCGGGCAAATACCCTTGGGAAAGGTATGAACCCTCTTATCCTCCCAGCTATGAGTCAAATAGTATCAGTACTGTTCTTGTAGGAGAATGGCTTTGGCATTAAATAACCTACAAAGTTTTATATGCCATTAAATAAAGAAACCAAATCAAATTCATTGGTGTGACATCATTTCACTAAATGATGGCATCATTCGTTTTATCTAATTTTAATCAAATTTATCAAGTGAAGTCACTTCAACTCCTTTCGTTTCCAATCCTGACACTTTATTATGACAAGGGATGATTGTCGTATCTTTCCGCGCGGGCGTGCCAGTGTGCACGCGTTGACCTCAATGATAAATTCACTTCCACTAAATGATCTCTAAACAATCTGTAATTCTATTTAATTAAACAATAAAATAATCGATATAATTTATTACGAAAAAAAGATAATTAATATAATTAATTATCACCGTAATTATTTTACAATAAGTCACTACGCCAGGGGGGCTCCTTCAACCGTCTAGGCTTGTATTATGCCTCGAGTTTGGGAATCGTTGTCTCCGGACGTTCATAATCAATTTTTTGTAGTGTTTCTGATGATTTTTTTTTGCATGGTGATATTGGATACCAATAGATTTTATATAATTCTAAATGGAACAATGACAGGTAACACCAATAAGAAGTTGAGTAGACCTGAGAGTAATGTCAATGAAGCGTACACTACACTTCACGGATATCGTGGACCGGAGCTTCAGTTTATTGCAATGTCAAGGGCACTCTATTCTTTCGAAGGGGGTTACTCCCCAGCTGGGGATACAGTCAGCGTATACCAAACCTCACTGACAGGGTGGGTTAAAAATAAAGTCAAATATAATGTAATATAAAGGTTGTGCTCTTCGTTTTTCTGCTCTTGGTGAAGAAAAACTGAAAAAAAAAATGTATGCGTATTAAGAATCAAAATCAATGACGGTAACAGCTAGAATACTAAGGAAGGTTCGGAATTATTAAGGAAACCTGTTGCCATATTTGATTTCACTGATGTAAAAACTTAATAGGGCAGCGTATTATGAGGTTTGTCGACAAGGATTACTATATTATGGCAATATTTTTCTCCCAAAAATATATTAATCGAATAAGAATGCGTTCATGCTGTAAAGGACGTCGTCATAGAAAATGGTCATGGTGACTCGAGTTCAAATCTTGGACGAGACTGCATTTTCATTTAGCGTTAATACCCGAGACAAAGGTATGAATGCAATCATTCTCCCTCCAGCTATGGGAGAATAGTAGAGCAAACTGGACACTCCAAACATGGTATGGAAACTAGACAAGGAAAAGGAAAACTCTGATTTTAAATTCTGTTAAAATTTGACCTTGTGTTGTATCTTGCTCATACGAAGGGGTAGGCATATAATACGAATATTTTAATAAGGCAGTAGTATACGCTGTTTGGATGGAAAGAATTGACGTTCTTTGGATGCATTTGGTACATCCTTTCGAGTTCACGGTTGAATTCATACAAAATATGTTGATACGGATTTATAATTTCTAGTTTGTTTGTTTTCCTTTCATGACTGAATAGTTTTCTTAGAAGTTCTTAGAAACCAGCGGCATTTAGCTTTTTAGACTGTGTGGTTCCTGGTATCATTATTTGTTTATTCATTAATTTATCTATTTGTTTGGTTATTCATTTGTTCACTATTTTTTCACCACCCACTACGAAAAACAATCGTAATGACTTCACTTTTGTTGTTCATTGATGTCAATCAGATTAATGCCTCAGCTCTGGGCAGAAGAGGCAGTGAACTATTTTGTACGGCGTAGGGATTTAATAGAAATAAACAAACAACAACTTTAAAATTTAAAAAAAATAAGAAAGAATAATGAATTTAAAATCTATTTTCTTTTACTGGTCATTTTCTTCTTTTTTTTCTTTTCCTTGTTTTAAGTCTGATTTCATTTCATTTTCAGTTCATGATTTCCTGCTATCTATCTTTTTTAAATATTTTATTTCTTTATCACTGGAGATTTTGAGATCTTTAGTAAGAATCATCCCGCTAAAACACTATTACTTGAGTAAGAATAACCCCCACAAAAATGTTCAGTAGAATTACCCTCCCCCCAGTAAATATTATTGCTCAAGTAAGAATCATCCCCATCAACATACACACATAAAAAATTCAGGCAATGGTAATTTAACGGTAATCCCGTTGATAATGGATTTGCCGAACCTGGTTAAAATCCTGGATTAAGCTGTTTGTATGGTCTAATAAGTAGAGTATTTGCCAATTGTCCGGTAGACCGGGGTTCAATCCAAGGTCAACTCATACCAAAGAATCTAAAAATGGTACTTGATGCCGAATTGCTTAATACTTCGCAATCTAAGGTAAGGATCAAGGGTATATGCTGTGGGAGCCTTACCCATCTCACCAGAATGGACTCTTGTCACCGTTGTTAGTAATGAGAGATTTCGCTGCCAGCCGAACAATACCGGAGTTATCCGAAACATACGAGACTTATAACGTTTTCTATGTAACTCTATCTTTCTTGTGCAATATAATCTGTTTACCTAATATCCGTGTCTAGGTTTTCATTAGTGACCCTTTCCAAGGCCACAACAATAAAGTGGAGCAATGCAGGTAAAGGAGTAACGCCCTTGCCTAAGCCTCGGTGTAGTAGCTATTGAAAAGGGAACATTCCGCTTACCCTCGACAAATGTCGCCAGCTTTACTTAATTATTTCTCATTGCGCTAATACACATTTGGTAAGGCATTTATCCAATTATTTTCTTTCCACCTATGGATAAACTGGGATGTTTAACCTTGCTGTGGCAACTAGTTACCACAATGAAAACTCTGAATTCAAACCAATTAAACTTAGTTTAAAAATTATCATTGTGTCCCATCCTTTGGACGGTGTAAGGGTTGTGTAAATGCATTCAGTCTTTGGCAAAATATCTGAAAAAGAATCCTCTGAAAATAATGCTTCCTATTCATTTATTTCCGTTGAAAACTTAGCAGTACTTACTGGAGCAAAGTAAACTTTTCAGCTCTTAAATCCGAAGCAAAGAGAGAGACACAGATTGAAATCAGCAACTAACGCTTCTTCCAGTTTCTTCAGTTAAGTAAGTAGAATTCGGATACATTAAGAAAAAACTTTGGATTCAAACCAGTTGTAGACTTGAAGATGGATGGGATCAATCAAGTTATTTCTTCCATAGACATGAGTGGTGCCTCCATGATCAAACCACATTAGAGGATCTGTGATCATTAGGGAATGTTGGGGAATGTATTGTGTTTTTTTTTCTCACTGGAGGCTTCCCAACTATGGAGATATTTTTCATAGATGAACTAGTTTTCACTTTTCATGGGTTTATGACAAAACCCATTGTTTTAGTATCATGAAACATCACTTGAATAGAGCATGACCTGTGTTACCATAACAAAGGAATGTTTTATAATTCAGTATTGATTCAAGGTTGTTCAAACACGCTGAGAAGATATTCACCTTATTTCTATTAAGCAATAAATAAAGTATTATTAAGTATTGATTAAACTAATAACACATAAGATTCAAAACATATTTTTGTAATAGCTGAACGTTTTTTCTTCATGAAATATTCGTAAAAAATCGCATAAAATTGTTGTATTGTCTAAAGTATAATCTATACCGAGGATCGTCGTTCCGTTTTAAGAGCTTACCCACCAGTATCAGGCACTTCCGCTAAAAACTGAACAGTAAGAGACGAGGACCGAAACCATTTAAAATCCTTTGCATCTATCCTCAAATACTCAAATACTGAATTGCTGAGCAATATGCTGGGCCCAGGCTTACTTTGGCCGGCAGTGTATATCTGGAGCACGGATCAGGTTGTATGTATCTCGGTTCCGGTGGTGACTCTTTGAGCCTCAGGGAGCATTCTCCCAGGCCTTGGCTCTCTCAGGAGTGTCTAGGTTCATCGTCTGATGCCTGAGATGCCCTTTTTTTAGGAAAATGTCGACAAGGCCCAATGTATTTTTGAAACCGTCAGAGGTATGTGGGCTAAGACTACCTTAAAAAGGCGTTGTGACACACTCCTGCGTTCGGTAGGGCACTCCATAAACAACCAGATACTCAATTGCAGATTAAAGTTTCAGCCAGGAAGACTTATTTTGTGAATTACCAACACTGACTTCAATAAACAAAAGAGAGAAATGCTGGCAAGAATTCTAACAGATTATGGACATAGGATTGGTAAATAATTATTAATGGCAATAAGTCTAAATACGAATTATGGGTGGCAAAATTTCTCGGATACATAAGGATTCTACAGTTATACCAAATTAAACTGTCACCAACAGATCAAAGTGACGATATGGATTTTGTAGAAAAAATCTAACCGAATTTGTAAGTAAATACAGTGCTTATATCACAGAAGTTTATCGTTAGTAATAAAAAATGCCATTGTTATTTGGCGAAAAGGATTAGCTATCTTAAGGGATCATTATTTATCGAAAGGAAAATTGAAAGTCATATTCCTGTCCAGAGAACGAACGTCTTTAAAAGGATTAGAATCAGAATCCATCCCCGACTATATTTTAAGGCAAAAAAAATAGTTCGAATTCTTTAAAGGAAGCTGGTGAAGTAATAAGCGACGGATTAGTAATTGCAAAGATTTTAAAGGGATTGCCTTCTAATTTTAAACCTTTTGCGACAGTTTTAAGTCAAAAGAAAATTACTGTAATCTGAATTTAAGTTATATTTAAGAAGTTATGAAGATACAAACCAGTTGCGATCTCCCTCAAATGAATCCAGCAATATATTACAAATGAAAACTTCATTTAAACAAGCCAAATAATGAAATTAAAATGGATGAGTACACATTCTTGTCATGATTGTAAACCAAGAAATGATGATAAATATAATGATTATAATCAACCTCACTTCGTTGGTTGGTTGGTTGGTTGGTTGGTTTTATGGCATATCAACCTTTGTAGGTTATTTAACGCCAAATCCATTTATATGTAAATAATTAGATCTATTTAGAACAATTCAGTTTAGCATGATTACACAGTTTAATTGTCAAAAAAAAATTCTATTTCAAACTATTCAGTTTATTCAAACAGTTATATATAGCAATTCAGTTTCAAATACAGTTTCAATGTCAAAAACAGTTCATTCAGTTTAGTATAAGCACACAGTTTAAATGTAAGTACAGTTTAAATGTGAAAAAAAAATTCTTTTTCTCGCCATTCAGTTTAGTCAAACAGTTCCAATTCAGCTAATCCAGTTTAGAATAAGTACAGATTTTGTTCACACACAGTTATATTTCAAAATAGTTCTATGTTAAACAATACAATCTCACTTCGATAGTAAACACTATAATACCTCCTAATCCGGGTTTGGTTTGGTTTCTTTGTTTAATGGCATATCAACTCTTTTTAGGTTATTTAATGCCAAAGTCATTCTCCTAGAAGAACAGTAGTGGAACTATTTAACCCATAGCTGGGAGGATAAGGGGGTTCATTCCTTTCTCAAGGGTATTTGCCCGAAAGTGAACGTAATAACACGACTGGAGTACGAACTCGCGTACTACGATTCCGCAGTCCATCGCTTTAACCATTACACCACGAGGACACCCCTTCCTAATCCGGGAAGATAATATACCTGTTATAATATATCAGTTATAAAAAAATGGACACAAAGCTTATCAATGTAAAAATAAAAGGAGAAAGGATTTTTGTCAGAATATTCAAAATTACTTAGAAAACCGAATATATTTTTTTGCTTTTGAATATTTACTCGTTTCGGATAAAAATAATTTGTCGTCGACTGTGGGGCTACCTAACATGAAATAAATGTCGAATCAAAAATTATCGATTTTGATACTAATTTTAACCGGAGAATCACTTAGTAGTCGAACGAATAATAGTGTACTGAAAAAGGACAAGCATTTATTTACAAGATAGTTAAGGCCATATTCGTAAACGCAAGTTAATGATATATAATTTTCTTTAAGAAAGCGCTGCAAAATGTATAGCCTCTTTTGAGTATTCTTCAAAATTCTTTATGGAAATATCGTTTGGAAAAAAACTGAAGCACTTTGATAAAGAATATTGCTTTAACTTGAAATCCATACATGGAAGAGATAAGTCAGTTATAAAAACTCGAAGAGGGTCGAATAAGTATTAAATCTATTTTTTGTCAATGAATGCAATCATCTTTTCTCAAAATTGAATCATTTCTTAATAATAATAATCTATTAAAGAACAAATGTTTCATATCTTATCTGTTAATAGATTACTTATTAAGTGAACATTCTCTTTTTGCCTAGGGTATTAGGCTTCAAGAGGTAAAATGATGCTAGATCTGTACGTGATAATCTCTTTACAGGGAGAAAAATAACACCGTCAGAGATATTTTTCAGCTTAGAGCACTATTTTCATAGGGTCAGTACCGTTTTGTTATGTTATGGATCTTGTCTCAACAAGCACTTCCAGTGCACGGATGTACTTGTTTTGACAGGCTAACCTTGGAAAGGGGACAAAAATGTGAATCTGAATTTTGAACTGCTGATTTTCAGACTAGTGAATATATTCTCGTTCCTAGCACTGTTCCATGATCTACTATTGTCAAATATATTTTGCCGTGTTGTTTGAATTGTCACAATAATACTTAATCCTCTGTCGTATGGAAATTTAATTCAATTTCTAGCGCCGTACTGGGCACAAATTTAAGTTGGTTCGTTGGTTGGTGTTATCGACCATCATGGATTATCAAATGTCAAATCCTGTTTATCTATCAAACTTTCTCTCTCTTGAGAGCATTGTAAGTGAATAGTAGATTTGGTTTCTTTGTTTAATGGCATCTTAACCTTTGTAGGTTATTTAATGCCAAAGCTATTCTCCTGAAAGAATAGTGATAATCCTTGCACCTTACTGTAAGCAACTATAGACCGAGTTCATTCTACTCTCTGTTCGCTTATATGTATCTTACAAAAGCTAAAATATTTTGCTGAGATATCTCACGCCAATTTGTCATTGAATCTATTTTATTGTGATACTTACCATTTATATTGTTGACGTGGAAAGATGTTCATATAAACGATAACAGTCGATTTTTACTAAATATCATCTGGAAGAAAGTATGTCTCGTAGAGTGACTGTAACGTTTGTTTTGATATCGATAATACATATTCATTGACACGTATTCAATAATACTTAGTGTAAGGAAACAGCACAACAGAAAATTTACAGATTTCAGTCAGAAAATCTATATACCGTCATTCAATAAGGACATTTTTGCCGAAGGATTTGGCAATAGAAAGCACTGTTTATAGATGCATCGTTTTTCAAGGAAATCAGTTGTAATCATTCATTTCTTTAGACCAGACTATCAGCACTGCTTTTTTTTACAAAAGTCTTCACTTGGGACTTTGCCGGAGAGTCAGTGTGTTTCTACTCTGATTATTTAGTCCATTTTAGACTAAAACATGCATCTTAATACACTTGACGCATCCTTATGTAAGTCTGATATTGTTTGAAATATTTAACCAAAGGAAAAATTGATGACAGACCTCTTCTCATTTTTGCTTCCTATTTTTTGTCATTCTTTTATCTATCGTGTTGTCAGTATTGTTTCTGATGGTCGTAATCAGTCCTCTTTCGTGTTTTTCTATGTAGTCTTCGAGTCGTTGTATGGATGTGTCAAAACTGACTTCGATACTGGCACGTCCCCTTCCTTCCTATTTTCTTGTACATATAGTCTGTCAACGTCGTAATGCTTGTGTAAGGTCATTATTTTTCTAGTTGTTTGGTCCATTTGTCTAAGTTCCTAATTATTATTATTATTATTATTATTATTATTATTATTATTATTTACTCCTTTAGAGTTGTTCAAATCAGTGTTAGCTGATGGTTTTTCATTCGGTTCTGAGTGCCAGCAAGTCACTTATGTAAGTATTAGATTGTTTGAACTATTTAACCAGAGGAAAAATTGATGACAGACCTCTGTTCGTGTATTGATCACTCTATTTGATTTTCTATCATTTTAAATAGCTTTGAAATATTTGGTCGCTATGTGAGTATATATTTTAGGATAGACCAATACAAAAATTTAGAGTTCATATTTGTTGGAAAAATAATCTGAAAAAATTTCAGAAAATATTCCCCTTATTTCCTAACTGAAGTTTAGATATTAACCTACAATTCTATTTTAATTTAATTACTTTAAATTCTTTTTATTTATATTATTTATCGATAGTAAATTTTAAAGAGTTTTTTTTTTCGTTTTGCCTTGTTTTTTTCATGCAGCACAAATACCCCAGAGAATCTGAAAAAAAGTGGCAACATGAGAAACATTTAGTTTATTCTTAAAGACCAAAGTGAAAATAAAACACGTTCACACTCACACACGCGCGAGCGCGCACGCACATGCAAACAAGTGCCTGCGCGAAGACATTAACAAAAACATTAACATCCACATATACAAAGATACAAATATGCACAATTACACAAATACACATTCACACAAATACACTTTCACAGACACAAAAGATACACGCATACATATACATATACAGGAGAATATAAACAGTAAAAAAGACAAAAAGAAGGAGAAAGTTTCACACATATACGTCAAAAATGCACGGAAAGAACACAACAACGCACAATTTGGTTTGGTCTGGTTTATTTTTTTATGTCATAAAAAACAATTGCAGGTTATTTAAAGCCAAATCCGGTTCATACATACATATTAAATATATAGCGTTTTGTTTGATTGGGTTTTATGTTATATCAATCATTGTATGTTATTTAAAGCCAAATCCTCTTTATATATATATAGTAAATATATGGGATTTGCTTTGGTTGGGTTTTATGTCATATCAATCACAGTCGGTTATTTGAAGCCAAATCCTCTTTATATATATATATATATATATATATATATATATAATTTTGTTGGCTTGGGTTTTATTTCATATCAATCATGGTAGGTTGTTTAAAGCCAAATCCTCTTTATACATATCATATTTAATATATAGGATTTGCTTTGTTTGGGTTTTATGTCATATCAACCCTTGTAGATTATTTAAATCCAAATCTTCTCTATACATATATATTAAATGAATTGGATTTTGTTTGGTTGGATTTTGTTATATCAATCATTGTAGGTTATTTAAAGACAAATCCTCTTTATACATAAATGCTAAAGATATAGGATTTACGTTGGTTGGGTTTTATGTCATATCAATCATTGTAAGTTATTTAAAGCCAAAATCCTCTTTATACATATATTTTAAATTAGTGGGATTTGCTTTGGTTGGGTTTTATATCATACCAATCATTGTAGGTTAACGCCAAATCCTCTTTATATATATATATATATATATATATATATATATATATATATATATATATATATATATTAAATATATAGGATTTTGTTGGTTTGGGTTTTATGTCATATTATTCATAGCCAAATCCTCTTCATACATATATATCAAATATATAGGATTTTGTTTACTTGAGTTTTATGTCATAATAATCATTGTAGGTTATTCAATGCCAAATCCTCTTTATGCATATATATTAAAAATATAGGATTTGTTTTGGTTGGGTTTTATGCCTTATCAATCATTATTGGTTATTTAATGCCAAATCCTCTTCTTTACATATATATAGAATATATGAATTTCATGATTTTGGTTTATTTTGGTTTTATGGCATATTAACTAAAAGCAAATCGCATTTATACATATATATTAAATATATGATTTGTAAACACATTATTGATACTCACAGTTAAATAATCAAACAATTTAACTTACCATAAGTCAACAAAGTTGAATGATTTCAAGTATAGGTATGTATCATTAATAGTTCAATCAAACATCAGTTATTCGTTTATACATAGTTAAATGATTAAACAGTATTATTTAAAAAAAATCAATTTAGCATAAGTCGTTGGTTTGCTCTTAGGTTAAATCTCAAATAGTTCTATTTGACCCATAGATAGGAACCTTTTAGGTGCCACCACTCGAGGCCAGAGTTGACTTGAGAGCAATAGCAATGGAGGGGTACTCCCTGTTCCCCAAACCACCCAGTCTCGCCATCAGATTTTTTAATGCTATATGAAGGACACATTTTGTGGGTGTATCTCACCCGTCTGTATTCTACAGCAGACGCCGACTTGCTTGTGTAACACATTAGGATACACTCAAATACATATATGCTAAAAGCAACCTAAGGCAGACAAACATACATACATACAAAATGACACACAGCCACAAAGACACACAGACATACACACGCAAAAGCATAGTCATGCATAGGCAAACACGCCTACTTACACACACTCATACACATTCGAATAAAGACACACATACCCACATACAGACAAGCACGTGCACACACACACACACAGGCACACGCGCTCGCACACACAAAATGTAAACACTCTGTTCACTTCTATCTTTTTTTGAATAGATGACTGGAACAGTTGCAGTAAATCACAAGCAAATGTATGTGAATAAGTCAACAAACCGAATAAATAATAAATAAAATAAAATAAAAAACCTGTGGCTGTCTCAAGACTGATTCGCCCAAGCAAGGGCAAGAAAGAACGAAAGATAAGAAAAACAGTCTAAAAATATCTGTATGGAAATTTTGCAAGATTTCTATTGATAGATATAACAATCTAATTCGCTAATGGGCATGTCTGGTGCATCGGCCTCCATTGTCTGAAGAGTCGAGTACCATTCCAACGACCTTTACAAAATTAACCTCTGGCCTAAAAGAGTTTGTACGCTTAATCTATTCTGAGCATAATTCTACAGCCAGTCATTAATCTATAAGGTCGTTAAATATCGCCTCACATAAACTATTACAAACTGTGTTTCTTTAGATCATCCAGTGTTGATTATGGCATAAAATTTAAACCATCCATGCAACAACAGAACGACGCCAACCGATGAAGATATCGATTGAGATTTAGTTAGTGATTTACTTGTTAATCAATTAAATTCCAGTCAAACCTATTGATAAGATTTAATCTGCATCTGTTAAATCGGCAATAATTGTATTATCACGGTTTGCCAAGTCGGTGAATGACCAACACCTTTGGAATAGGATGCCTCCAACCGAGAAGACCAACAATAACAATACGTTAATATTTTCGGTTTTTTAACCAGCATATATCTAAGTACTTGTTTGCCCAGTCAGCTGGGTCGGCAGAATACATCGACAGCTTTTCTGCAGAGGGGTAACCCCCTCCAATGAGGTTCCTGGATATGACACAAAACAATACGATGATGAGGTTCCGGTAATGCTGGAATTTTGGGGAATGCAGAGAACCCCTTCACTACCATCGCTCCCAGGTCCAATCTGACCGAAGTGGTAGCGTCTGATGGGGCTCTATCTATGGGTGAAAGAGAACTAAACTTCGTACTAATGCAAAACTGAATTACTTGAAATTAAAATGTTTCGATATTTAAACTGGGTACAGATGCTAAACTGGATTGCTTGAAATAGAACTGTTTTGAGATTTAACTGTGTGAGCACAAAAACTTTACTAGTACTAAATTGAATTGTTTGAATAAGAAATGTTTGACTAATCTGAATTGCTTGAAATAGAACTGTTTTTGACAATTAAACTGTGTGCTAAACTTATTGTTTTAAATATAACTGATTATTTATATAAAAACGGATTTGGCATTAAGTAACCTACAAAGGTTGACATGCGATAAACCCAAACAACCAAGCAAGTAGTTGTCTGAAATTTTTTTTTGCATAAGTTATGTAAGTGAACAGGGTCTGTCAATTTGAATTATAAACATCCAAAATCTGGCTTTTATCTGATTTCTATATTAAAAAACAAATGAAAAAGCGAAAGACTGTGGATTATCTGATTAACTAGATTACTCCTATTCAGGAAAATGGCTTATCGTAACCTTCCTTCTATTCTTTCCTATCACCAACCCAATTCTTGTTGTAAGAATCTGATTTTGATTTTTAAAAAAAGTGTATTTGAAAAGAAATGATAGCTGTTGCAAAAAAGTAACAAAATTGAATTTAAAAAATAATGAAGTACAGTGTTCGCCAATGGTCTGGGAGAGCGGGGTTCAATCCTAAGTCCAGTCATACCAAAGACTTAAAAAATAGTTCTTGATACCTCCTTGCTAAACACTGAGCATTATAAGTTACGTATCAAGGGTAAAGTGGAATAATCCAGGGAAGAGAGTGGCGCCCTCCCCTACACATCGGTGTAGTAAACATTCAAAAGGGAACTTTAGGGTCACCCTCGACTATAATCGCCTACTTTACTTATATATTTTAATGCCTCACTTTCCTTTAGATATTAAATACTGAACTTATATCTTGAGTTTAAATCTTTCTTTTTTTGTTTTATTAGATATAATACATGTTTCTAGATATATAACCCGTGTACTAGATTTTTATTACACACACACACACACACACACACACACACACATATATATATATATATGTATGTATGTATGTGTTGGTGTTTGTGTGTGCTTATTACTTATATATTTATAAGTTTTTATTTTTATTTTTGCACATGTTGGTTTTTATGTTCTATTTTAAGTATAATAATTTACTTGAATGAATCATTACGGAAATTAACTAAAAGTAAGTACCTTATCCAGTTAAAGTAGTGTATAATTTGTATACAAAAATGTATTATTATATTAGAGTTCTTCACTGGAGATTGAGTGACAGTAAGGCTCCTTAAGTCTCCAGGACTCTTCTCAGTATTCTGGCCGGTTCTCAATAATGATACTGTTTGGATGGTCTTCACTTGGCCGCCAACTTCCAAATCTTCCAGGCATTTTAATAATCCTTTATTTACCGTACCAAAAGTACCAATCACAATTGATATAATTGTCACCTTCATATTCCATAGTTTTTTAAAATTATCTAGCTAGGTCGAGGTACTTATCTCTCTTTTCACATTCTTTCAGTCTTATTCTGAGGTCAGCCGAGACAGCAAAGTTGACAATTTTGTAGATTTTCTTTTTTATGTTGATTATTTTAAGGTCTGGTCTTCTGGCCGAGATTAGGTGATCCGTTTGTATGTCAAAGTCTCATAGGTGTTTGTGCGTGAAATTTTCTAAGACAGGTGCTGGATTGTGCAGATACCATTGGCTGCCATTAGGGGATATTCGGTTTCTCCCTTAAAGTTTCCTTTTCTTAGCCGTGTCCAGGTTTTGTCGTGTAAGATGCTGTTTATTAGTCATTTAAAACGCCCATGGAATTGTTTTCCTTCCCATTTTTGCTTTCTATTTTTTGTCATTCTTTTATCTATCGTGTTGTCAGTATTGTTTCTGATGGCCGTAATCAGTCCTCTTTCGTGTTTTTCTATGTAGTCTTCGAGTCGTTGTATGGATGTGTCAAAACTGACTTCGATACTGGCACGTCTTCTTCCTCCCTATTTTCTTGTACATATAGTCTGTCAACGTCGTCTACGGGATGTAATGCTTGTGCATGGTCATTAGTTTTCTAGTTGTTTGGTCCATTTGTCTAAATTCCTAATTATTATTGTTGTTATTATTATTATTATTTACTCCTTTAGAGTTGTTCAAATCAGTATTACCTGATGGTTTTTCATTCGTGTCTGAGTGCCAGCAAGTCTCTTCTGGTCTCCAGGACTCATCTCAGGATCCTGACTGTTCTCTTCAATGCTGTCATTTGGATAGTCTCTACCTGTCCGCCAAATTCCAAGTCCTCCAGTTATTAATTCTTTAGTTATTGTGCTTAACGCACCAATCACAAATGGCACAATCGTAACTTTCATGTTCCACAGCTTTTTCAATTCTCTAGCAAGGTCGAGATTCTTATTCTTCTTTTCACTCTCCTTCAGATTTCTTCTGTGGTCCGCTTGGACAGCAAAGTCAATAATTTTGCAGATTTTTTTTATGCTGATTATTATAAGGCCTGGTCTTCTGGCCGAGATTAGGTGATCCGTTTTTATGTTAATGTCCCATAGGGTTTTATGCGTGTCATTTTCTAGGACATGTGCTGGGTTGTACATATACCATTTGTTAGTATGGTCAAATTATATTTCTTGCACATTTCCCAGTGGGTCACCTTGCCGATCCAGGTGTGTCTCGCCTTGTACTCCCTCTGAGCTAATTTGCTGCATTCGCTTATTATGTGATTGATCATTTCATCTCTGTCACCGCATAACCTATATTTACTGTTTTGTTGTTTCTTATCGATTCTCGCTTTGATATGATTAGTCCTATGGGTGTTGTCCTGTGCTACTATTAGAAGAGATTCAGTTTCTCTCTTAAGATTTCCTTTTCTTAGCCATATATAGCGTTTCTGTTGCAAGATGTTGTTTATTAGACTTTAAAGCGGCCATAGAGTTGTTTTTCCTCCCATTTATGTTTCTTAGTTGTTGTCATTCTATCTTCTATCGTGTTGTCCGTATCGTTTCTGATGGCTGCAATTAGTCCTCGTTCGTGTTTTTCTATGTAGTCTTTGAGCCGTTGTATCGATGCGTCATCGCTGTCTTCGATGCTGGCAAGTCTTCTTTCTCCCTCTTTACTAGAAATAGATAGTCTGTCACCGTCGTCTCTGGGGTGTAATGCCTTATGCATGGTCATTAGTTTTCTTGTTTTTTGATCCATTTGTTAAAGTTCATCTCTGGTCCATTTGATGAAGGGTCCCGAATATCTAATATGGGGCACAGCCCAAGTATTTATTACTTTGATGTTGTTTCTTCTGGATAGTAGTTTTCTAGTTCTCCTGATCTATTCTTTTCGAATCTTGACTTTCATTTACACTTGTTTGACGGTGTCAGCCTCCTAGATACCTAAGTATTTGTAGGTTTCATTTCATCCGAGCGTTCAAATTTTGTCGTGATTTGGCAGTTCCATTCCGTCAGTCATATGATGCTTTCCACTTTTCATGACGAGCACGGCACATTTGTCTATGCAAAATTCCATTCCAAGTCCTGACTGTATATTCTAACTGCGTGTATGAGAGTTTCCAGTTCTTTTTCATTTTTTGCAAATAGTTTAATGTCATCCATGTACATTAGGTGATTGATCTTATCTTGCGATCTGCTGAGTTTGTATCCGGCAGCGCATTTTCCGAGTCTGTGGTTCAATGGCATCATGGCAATTATGAATAGAAAGGGTGAAAGTGCATCTCCTTCGAAATCCCTCTTTGGATCTTTGTTTCAGCTAAGCTTCTTCCTCCTGCTGTCATTTCCACTCTCCAGTTTTTCATGTTTTTTTCGATGAAGTTTATGACTTGAGACAGTGTGTTGTACAGCTTTGTGGAACAATATCATATGCTTTTTTTTCGTCAATCCAGGCCATAGCCAGATTTTCCGTCTTGGCTTGCTCTCATTTAGGATGTGTTGGTCTATGTAGAGTAATTATGCTGTGCCTCTAAATCATTTGCGGCATCCTTTCTGTTCGTCAGGGAACAATCCCCGCCTTGTTAGCCAGTAGCAAATGTTTTCCCGTATTTGTGCTGTTAGTATTTTTCACATCATTGGTAGGCAGGTTTTTGGTCTGTAATTGTTTGGAGCAGTTCCTTTACTTGGGTCTTTTTGATCAATGTGGTCTTTCCTTTGGTCATCCATCAAGTACTTATACATCTTGTAGGCTTCAGTTCATTTCTAGTGCTAGTCTGCCGTGAATGGAGGAGAATCTCTTGAACCAGAAGCCATGTATTCCATCACGGCTTGCGCTCTCCAGCTTGATATTCTTTTTAGAGTCCTTTTGAGTAAGTCGATGAGTATTTCCGTTTCGGGGCCTTCTTTAAGTCCCTCTAGTTCTCTTGTAATATTGTTCATCCTTTTGCCATTTTCCTTATGTTTTTTTGATTACCATATTTTAGTCCAAAATGGTTCGGTTACTTTTGCATCCGGTTGTTGGTATGTTTTCGTGTAAATCCCTTCCAATTGTTGATAGAATTTTATTTCGTTGTTTTGGAATGTCCTGTTTTGTCTCTATTGTTTTGCCCTTTCTCGATATCTCTTTAATCTTCCTTCTTTGGCCAGCACTTTCTGGTTTATTTCCTCAAGTTTTACTGTTATTTTTTCTATGTTGCCTGTTCCTTTTTTTTTATTATTATTGTTATTACTCATTAGAGTTTTTTCACATCAACGTAAGCTGATGGTCATTCACTGGAGATTGAATGACCACAAGTCAACTCAAGTGTCTAGGACTCCTCTCAGTATTCCGGCCGTTTTCAATAATGCTGTTGCTTGGATGGTCTCCACACGGCCGCTACTTCCAAATCTTCTAGGCCCGTTAATAATCCTTCAGTTACCGTGACAAAAGCACAATTGGTATGATTATCACCTTCATGTCCCATAGTTTTTTAAAATTCTCTAGCAAGGTCAAGGTACTCATCTCTCTTTTCACATTCGTTCAGTTTTAATCTGTGGTCTGCCGGGACAGCAAAGTCGACAATTTTGCAGATTTTCTTTTTTTTCTGTTGATTTTTATAACGTCTGGTCTTCTGGCCGAGATTAGGTGATCCGTTTGTATATCAACATCCCATAGGAGCTTTTGTGTGTCATTTTCTAGGACAGGTGCTGGGTTGTACATATACCATCTGTTAGTATGGTCAAATTTCATTTTTTTGCCAATTTTCCGGTGGATCACCTTGCACACCCAGTCGTAACTAGCCTTGTACTCCTTCTGTGCCAATTTGCTGCATTCACTTATTATTTGATTGATGGTTTCATTTCTATCAGCACATAGTGTACATTTGCTATTTTGTTGCCTCTTATCTATCCTCGCCTTGATATGATTGGTTCTTATGGCGCTGTTTTGTGCTGCCATTCGGGGAGATTCTGTTTCTCTCTTAAAGTTTCCTTTTCTAAGCTGTGTCCAGGTTTTGTCGTGTGAGATATTGTTTATTAGTCGTTTAAAACGCCCATGGATTTGTTTTCCTTCCGATTTTTTGTTTTAGTGTTTGTCAGTATTGTTTCTGATGGCCGTAATCAGTCCTGTTTTGTGTTCTTCTATGTTGTCTTTGAGTCATTGTATGGATGTGTCAACGCAGTCTTCGATTTTGGCAAGATCCCTTCCTCCCTATTTTCATGGTACATATAGTGTGTCCACTTAGTCTCTGGGATGTAATGCCTTGTTCATGGTCATTATTTTTCTAGTTGTTTGGTCCATTTGTCTAAGTTCATCTCTGGTCCACTTGAGAAAGGGTCCCGAGTATCTAACGAGGGGTACAGCTCAAGTATTTATTACTTTTGATATGGTTTCTGCTATTGAGTTTTGCTTCGAGTAGTTTTCTAGTTCTCCTGAGTTAATCCTTTTGCTTTTTGTTTTTCATTTCGACATGTTTCATGGTGTCAGCTTCCAAGATTCCTAAGTATACGGAGGTCTCCTTTTTCTGTGAGTGTTCTGGTCTTGTCTTGATTTAGTAGTTTTATTCCGTCAGATGTCGTTTGCCACTTTTCATGACGAGCAGAGCGTATCTTTCCTGATTGTAAATTCTATCCGTATTTACCAACCCCACCGCTCGGGCAGGATATGACACAAGGTCAATTTTTAAGCGGAGTTTAACAGGTTTGAATTCAGAGTTTTCCTTCTAGACTAGTTGCCTCACCAAGGCTGAAGAACCTAGTTACCCATAACTGGAGGGAGAATAATTGGATTCTTACCTTTCCCAAAGGTATTAGTGCTATGTGAAATGCAATCAGCCTCATCCAGGATTGAACTTATGTCTCCGTGTCCATTTCCTACGACGATAACCATTACACCACGGGCACCTCTAAATGTATATTCTAACTGTGTGTATTAATGTTTCCAGTTCTCTTTCATTATTTGCAAATAGTTTGATGTCATCCATGTACATTAGGTGGTTGATATTTATTTGTGATCTACTCAGTTTCTATCCGGCTCTGCATTCTCTGAGTGTGTAGTTTAGTGGCATCGTGGCAATTAGGAATTGTAGGGGTGATAGTGCATTTCCTTTGAAAATCCCGCTTTGGATCTTTGTTTCAGCCAAGCTTTTTCCTCCTGCTGTTAATTCAGCTCTTCAGTTTTCCATGTTTTTTTCGATGAATTTTATGGTTTCGTGTGATATTTACTATATTTTGAGACAGTTCATTATCCAGCTTTGTGGAACTATATCATATGCTTTTTTGTAGTCTATCCAGGCCATAGGTAGATTTTTCCGTCTGTTCTTGCTTTTATTTAGGATGTGTTGATCTATGTCGAGTAATTCTGCTGTGCCTCTGGATCCTTTGCGGCATCCTTTTTGTTCATCAGGGAACAAACCATGGCTTATTAGCGAGTAGTATATCTCTTCCCTTATTTGTGCTGTTTATATTTTCCACATCATCGGTAAACAAGTTATGGGTCTTTAATTGTTTCGGCAGTCCCTTACTTGGGTCTTTTTGGATCAATGTGGTCTTTCCTTTGGTCATCCAGTCAGGTACTTGTGCATCTTGTAGGCATCTGTTCATTTTTAGGGCTAGTCTGTCGTAAATAGAGGTGAATTTCTTGAACCAGAATCCATGTATTCCATCATTTCCTGGCGTTTTCCAGTTTGATATCTTTTTAGTGTATTTTCGAGTAATTCGATGTGTATTTCCGCTTTGGGGCCTTCCTCGAGTCCTTCTAGTTCTCTTGACATATCGTTTATCCATTCAGCCTTTTCGTTATGCTTTTTCGGTTACCATATTTTTGTCCAAGATCGTTCGGTTTCTCTGGCGTCTGATTGTTGGTATGTTTTTGTGTCATGCCCTCCCATTTGTCGTTGAAATGTTTCTTTCGTTGTTTTGGAATGTTCCGTTTTGTCTGTATTGTTTTAACTTTTATTGATATCTCTTTAGTCTTCCTTCTTTCGCTCGAATCTTCTGGTTTATTTCCTCAAGTTGTACTTATATTTTTCTCGTGTTGTCTTTTTCATTCTCTTCCCACATATTCTAGGATCTTTCTGTTTTACCATTTTGGCTTGTTTCCCTTGATTTTTATCTGGGTTTCCAGTCGAACTTCCCATACTGGTTTAGACTGTTTCTTCGTACTTTTTGAGGGGACTCCAATTTTCTCACACACTAATTTCGCCCCATTATAGATTAGATCATTTAACTCAGATATATTATTTGTTGATATGTAAGGTAGCATTTGATTTATTCTGTTTGTTTCTGCTTAAAGTGTTCTCCATTCTATGTTTCTTAATGATGGAAGGGTTGTCTTCAGACTGTTCATAGTTCTTTTTAGGTTTTCTAGATTTCTCTGTTGTTCTTGTGATAGTGTTTCAGTAGGTTTACTTGGTACTGAGGCGTATTCATTTTCAAGAGTCGGCAGTTCATTTCTGATATGTTGTTTTTAGTTGGCGCCACTTGATGTGTTTGGAATTGTACTGTCTTGCGTCTGTGTTTTCTGGTGTTTTTCTAGTATTTCAATGACAGAAAACCATCCTTTTTTATTTTTGTTCTAACTTGATCGGCAAGTCTTTGGCTTGTAGTTTGAAAACTACCACATTCTTGCCAGATCTCTATCATTCTTTTCTTATACCCTCTTTGAGAAGGGTTGCTCCAAAAATAGCAGTGTAGTGCAAGATGATTGTCTTCTCTGGTTCATGATTTGCGTTTTGGTCTTTGTTCTTTGTCGTTGCTAATATTGTCATTCATGTACCTGAAAAAAGAGCAACCAGCATTCGCAGGATGACAATCTCCAATGTTGGCTATCAGAAGAGCACCTGCCGACCATGACACCCAACTCTTTTGCCTGGGTCCCACGTTTTGTAATATTGAGATTGGACATTTTTATCATGGGTGGGTATTGTGGCTATACCAGACCCAAGGTTTGTTTTTGATCTGCGCATCTGACACAGATGTGACCACGAACAATCATATTGACTGTTCATAAACAGCGGGTCACATAAAAAAAAATCCTAGAAATAAATCTGAACCTAATTTTTAACTTAGTTAAAGTCCGTTGTCCTACTTTTTATTTTATTTTTTCCCAAGCAAATAGAGTAGACTGCTTGAAAGATTTTTCCAGCTTAATACTTAATCTAGTTTTAAATGTGCTGGTGATAATTTTTCTCATGAGATTTCTGATGATTTTATGGCAAAATACGGGGCTAAAAGGTCTATCGATTGGGAAAGTCTTCGAGCAATATTGAGGGTGACGAGGTAAATTTAAACGATTCTTCAGTTAGCTCGAGATAATTGCATCTGGTAAAAAAACATTTAGCTGATTATTAAGTAACTCTACAGTTAAAATATAACAAAAATTCACCAACAGATTTTACAAGTCATAGAAAATCTAGTGTTTTTTTTTTAAAGAGAAGTCCATACTAACCTCTACCCAACGAGTATTTCCTCAGAACTGTTTAGTCTTCGTATACATCCAGATATTTCCTAAGTTGAAGCTTTTATATCTTTTCTAAGAATTACATGACCCCTAATTCTAGAAGATTCCATTCAAAAAATTCTTTTTGTGTTTGGTTTTGTTGTTGTTGGGGTTTTCTTTTTTTTTTTTTTTTTTTTTTTGGCGGGGAGCACACATTAATTTGAAAGAAATGGGAGTATTTGAAGGGGTGGGATAGATTCTACAGTATTCTATGCTAAATTTTTGAGTTTGGTGCGATAAATTTAAACAATTCTTCTGTTAGCTCGAGATAATTGCATCTGGTAAAAACACTTAGCTGATTTTATTATTATTATTCACTAATTAGAGCTTTTCACATCAGCGATAGCCGATGGTTTGTCACTGAAGTCTGAGTGACAGCAAGTCTCCTCAAGTCTCCAGGACTCTTCTTAGTATTCTGGCAGTTCTCAACAATGCTGTCGTTTGAATGGTCTCCACTCGTCCGCCAAACTCCAAGTCCTCAAGTCTCTTTAGAAATCCCTTAGTTACTGTTCAAAATGCACCAATTACAATTGGTATAATTGTCACCTGCATGTTCCACAGTTTTTTCAGTTCCCTAGCAAGGTCGAGGTACTTATCCTTCTTTTCACATTCTTTCAGTTTTATTCTGTGGTCTGCCGGGACAGCAAAGTCGACTATTTTGCAAGTTCTCTTTTTTTGTTGATTATTATTAAGTATGTTCTCCTGGCCGGGATTAGGTGATCTGTTTGTATATTAAAGTCCCATAGGAGTTTATGCGTTGCATTTTCTAGGACAGGTGCTCGTTGAATTTCAATTTCTTACACATTTCCCAGTGAATCACCTTACCGACCCAGTCGTTTCTCGCCTTATACTCCCGCTGTGCTTATTTGCTGCATTCGTTTATTATATAATTGATGGTTTCATCTCTGTCACCACATAGCCTGCATCTGCTATTTTGTTAAGTCTTATCTATTCTCGCTTTGATATGATTCGTTATTATAGCGTTGTCTTGTGCTGCTGTTAGGAGAGATTCTGTTTCTCTCTTAACGTTTCCTTTTATTTGCCATGTCCAAGTTTTGTCGTGTGAGATATTGTTTATTAGTCGTTTAAAGCGGTCATAGAGTTGTTTTCCTTCCCATTTTTGTTTCCAAGTTATTGTCATTCTGTTGTTCATAGGGTTCTCAGTTTCGTGTCTGGTGGCTGTAATGAGTCCTCCTTCGTGTTTTTGTATATAGTTTTCGAATCGACGTATGGATGTGTCAACACTGTCTTCAATGCTATCAAGTCCATTTCCTCCCTCTTTCTTGAAGCATATAGTCTGTCAACGTCATCTCTGGGATGCAATGCCTTATGCATTGTCATTAATTTTCTTATTCTTTGGTCCATTTGTTTAAGTTCGTCTCTGGTCCACTTGAGAAAGGGTCCGGAATTATTATTATTATTATTATTTCACTCCTAAACAGAGAGAGACACCGTCTTGTCGTGGTTAACGTGCAGTATTGTGATACCGATTCGGAATTCCATTTACGCTATTCAATTCACTTTCCGACCCATGAAAATAGAATGATCTTCCGCATCCCCCCAGCTCTTGGTAAAATTACTGTCATTTTATAAGGATGTATTTAGCATTAAATAAACCATGTAGGTCGGTATGAAATTAAACAAGATTAACGAAAACAAATTAAACGTACACTTAAACAAATTGTCACTGAGAGGTTAAATATATTCAAAGCAACTGTATTTAAATCCAGTAAGACATTCACCATCATCACCATATTCGTCATCACATTTTAATCAGTAGATCCTGATATGCTTTTGTTTCACTACCCTTCAGAGACAGAAGTTGTCGTGTACAATGCTATACACATCCAGAATTTGAACTTGACGCATGATTACTTCAAAACTGAGTCCTAAATATGACATAAACAATTATATAAGGATACCAATATTTTTTTGTTTAACTGCACCAGATAGCAAGGCTCCAACACTAGAGCCCTGAGAGGTATGGAGAATGACTTCATTGCCATAATTCTCTTGTATGACTTTGTGAAATCTCGAAGAAATTTAAGGGAAAAGAAGTGACAAAGATGGAATGAAGGGATGATAACGAAAACGAAAGCAAACGTCAGAGAAGCGGTCGTATAAAAATCCCTCACAGAATATTATATATGTAACAATTCTCTCTTGTCTGGTCTCTAAAATAGGAATACATGATGTTGAAAGCCGATCAAGGAAATAAAGAATTCGACAAAACGAAATTAAATATTACATTCTATCTCTATAAGTAAAATGTGGATATTGTTTGGTGGGCAAGAAACGCGGTAACAATTTCCTTCATGCTTAAAAGTTATCGTCCACGAGCTTATTCACGTCGATATATATATATATATATATATATATATAAAGTCATTCACAGACAGATCTGTTTCGTTCTATCTGAACTCATCAGTGTGGCTAGACATACTAGCTTCCTGTAGCTAGGATCGAAACCCAGTTGACTCAAACGCCAATCCAAGCTTCTACACCTAAGATATATATATATATATATATATATATATATATATATATATATATATATATATATGTATATAAACTAAAAAGATTATTTACGTTCTTATTCATGTTACAAAAACTGACATGTGGTGAATGGCATGGTGCGTGTGTTATGTGGGCGCATGTGTGTTGGGGGTGTACGTAGATGTATGCGTTTGTAGAAGGACTAAAATAAAAAATTAAAAAAGAAATAGCAAATTTCAATAAATTTAGGTTGAAATTCGGTACAGGAACAGGATTCCTAAATGCAAATTGAATTTCGAGCATTTCTTGCGATTAGAAAAGAGTTAGGCAGTCGTAAAATAGATTCTTATGTAAAATGTGTTGAGATTTTCTTCTCGGCGGCGAAAAAGATAAAAGAATTCCGCAAGTTAAAATGCTGATGAGTAATCGGATTTGTGCTTTGCCGTACCGACTATGAGAGATATCCGAAATATTGAAAACCTGTTTGCCATTATCGACGAAGAACATTTTTTCTATAATGGGGTAAGTTGTGTGCCAAAAAGTTAATGACTGGTTTTAAGGAGCCTTTGGGAAGAAGTAATTCTCTGATTTAGGTGCATGCCAGCAATATCAAATGAGAATACTTTAACTGTTCCCCTATTAGAGATGATCAAGCTCTTTGATATAGAACAATGATAAATGGCATTCATAAAAATTCATGTAAAGTGGAGTTTGAACCTTAAAAATATGTCACTGACAGTCGTACTAACAATAAACTACAGAAATATGCTGCAATATTTGACTACTCGTTGATAGTTTAAATTTCTAAACGTATTGGAAATATTATTAATGAGATTGGCAATTAAGTAAATTTTCAAAGTATTTGTGTTTATGTGTATGTTAGAAAGAGTTTCTTTATGAGCCAAGATTTACAAGATTTACTTCTTCAAAGTTCAAGCATATCGATGCAGAAGAAGGTGTCTGACAATGCCTGATGTGTAAAAGTATTTTTAGATAGATCAGAAAAACATTTTAAAATTACTCCTTTTTTTGTAAAAATATTTATTTCGGCTGACACTACATTTTTTAAAATGTAAAATCTGCATCTTAAGACAATTAAATGGATATTATAAACAATAAAATCTGAAAATAAAATCGTTCCTACCATCGGCTGACTTGGCGTTGGTTAATATATATATATATATATATATATATATATATATATATATATATATGGCGTTGGTTAATACATATATATATATATATGGTGTTGGTTAATATATATATATATATATATATATATATATATATATATATATCCTATGGTTTACTTTATTTCTATTCAATGCCATCAACACATACGTGATAAATAGTTATAAAGCACTGTTGACTATGTCTATGATATCGCTGCTTATATATATATATATATATATATACATATGTATATATATATATATATATATATATACGTATTTATATATATATATATATATATATACATACATATGTATTTACATACATATATATATATATATATACATACATACGTATGTATTTACATATATATATATATATATATATATTTATATATATATATACCTATATATATGTAAATACATACGTATGTATATATATATATATTTATATATATATATATTTATATATATATATATATATATATATATTATACCTATGTATTTACAAACACACACATATATATAGATATATATATATGTATTTACTAACACACACACACACACATATATATATATATATATATATATATATATATATACGTTCATAGATAGATAGATAGATAGATGCAAAAGTCGATTAAACATCGTTATCAATGAATCATGAAAAACCTTATATCTTAGAATATTATACTCAGTATACTATTAATGCCACCGCACAAAATTATATTTATATCATAAAATTTGGACAAGACAAAAGCGTAAGACATTGTACATTACTGCAGGTTCACATACACCATGAGCAGTACGGGTATCTATTTAAAGCTATGAGAGAATCATTGCTAAAAAAAGAAAGAATTGTTACTCAACCACTTGTCAGAATCGGGAGGCGGTTTTCACTCACGTATTTGCATACACTCTTTCTCTATTCTCTTAAAATGGACGGGTTCACAAATGGTTTGGTGCCGTTTACTCATGAGGCTAATTGCACTTTTCCTGAGAAGTCATCATTTACGTCAGGGAAACTGACTCATCAATCACTTCTAAATTACCGATTTGCTCTAATAGTTTTCGATTACTCTAATTACATCGAAAATTAATCGAATCTATCTATCTATCTACTCTCAATAGATCTCTCTTTTTCTCCTTTTCTCACACTTTTTCTGAATATATATATATATATATATACCTATTAGAAATGAATATATATTTAGCCAGGTTAATCATGAAAAATCACCGATTTACACAAAATGTTTTGGATCTCACTGTTATGACTTTCCTGATAATTTCCCCGAATTCGATAAGATTATACATGTCATTCTACAAGGGAGCAAATATGGCATAGGATGAGTCAATGGTGTAATGATTATTGTTGTAGGAAATGGACACTTCGTCACGAGTTCAAATCCTTGAGGGGGCTGATTGCACTTCATACAGCACTAGTGCCCTTGGGAAAAGTACGAGTCAAATTATTCAACATAAATTGTAAGGCTGACCAGATTCTTTAGCATTGATTTGTCAACTGATCTAGGAGAAGGAAAACTCTGAATTCAAACCTGTTAATCTCGCTTAAAAATTGTTCTTGTGTCATATATTGCCCGTGTGTGGGCGTTGGGAAATACTAACATGGCATAAGGACTAATCAGCTGGACTGAGACATCGTAGGAACCGAATTAAAACACCAATTATGCTATTACGCTCTCATTTATATTAATACTCCCTGGAAAAGTATGTACCACCTCATCTAATTCAGTTCTGAGTAAATTTGTACCATTGTTGTCCTTCTACTAAGATATTTCTTGCATGAAATAATACAAGTATGTTTACAAAGGAATAAACAAAGAACCAAAATCAATCATTCTTTTTGAGAAGTTATTCCTATCATTCAGGATTTTCAGACTATTTTCTTCATCTTTTTTGTTATATTCACTACGTTTTGGCCGATATATCCTCCGGCCTTCTTCAGGTGTTTGTCGATCCACGGGAGCCTACGCAGAAGTTCGAGACACGTCTTTTTTTAATCCACAAGGTTTCCTTGTTCCGATTCCGTTTGCCATAACCGGATACAAGTGTTATATATTCCAATATTGTTACACTCCTGCAGCCAGGATTGAACCTACAACCTCCAAATGATTGTCTCTTTAGAAGCTTAGGGAACCACCGTCTACAACCGTTACGTGGTGTATGCTGCTGGACAATTCAAAGTGAAAATTTTGGACATACAAACTTAATGTTCTTAAATCACTATGGTTTATCCACTTTTCCTTTTATTTTTAGCATGTTGTCAGATTCACCAAAATCTACCATTTCTCCATATATATATATATATATATATATATATATGTGTGTGTGTGTGTGTGTGTGTGTGTGTGTTTGATTAAATAAGTATTCAATAAAATAGGATTCATCCTATATTATTTCTCATTCAATACGTCTAATATCGTCTATTATAATAAACTTTCTCAAGTAGTTATTTCGATATGATCAATAAAGTACAAATTTAAATAGTTTTAAGTATTGTTAACTAAGGATAATTGACACTCAGTCACTGGCTTCGAGAAATTTTTAGATAAAATAGGTTCGATGATGGTTTACGCCGAGAGTAATTTGAAGAATACGTTCGGATTAGAATATAGCTGCTAGGGCTTCATATGACTCGCCGATTGCTAAAATCGAATCCCACTAACTCTCGTTTGGCCAAATAAGGGTAAAAGTAGAGTGTGGCAAGTCACAGGACGTCTTTGACTGCTAAGCCACAAGGACCCGGTTCTCCAGCTTTATGATTCCCCATCCACAGGCAACGCGTAGCCTAGTTTAGTAGAGTATTATTATTCCTCTGCAATGGTATAGTTGGCGTATTCTACTGTCGTAGCCAACAGTGTGCAACAGTCATAGATATATATATAGAGAGAGGGAGATATAGATAGATAGATTTGAACAAAGCTTTGTAGACAGATATATAGATAGACATAATGACGGAGATAGATAGATAGATAGATAGATATGAACGAGGCACTGTAAGGAGATAGTTAAATAGGCTCATAGATTGAGAAGTATACCTGTGTACTGAGAGAAATGGATGAATAAATAGGTATAAAGTGTAATGTATAGATAAGCAGATGGGTATGAACATAATAGATAGATAGATAGATAGATAGATAGATCAGAAAAATGATATGTTGGTGGATAAATAAATAGACATATATATATATATATATATATATATATATATGTATATATATATATATATATATATATATATATATATATATATATATATATATATATATATATATACTGAGATAGATCGGTAAATAGATAAACATGAAGTGTAATATAAAGATTGGCAGATAGAAAAGTGAGAACATACTGGATAGATTGATACATATATTGATAGATATATCAATATGAACAGTGCTATGTTGTTAGATATCATTTTATTGATAGACTTATTTGCTTATCAATAGATAGATAGATAGATTGCTATGGACAGTATTTGATTGATTGATTTATATATGGATCGATTTATATATTAGAATTTTGAGGTCTTTACCATAATGCTGACTGGGTTAGATAGATAAATCGATTGTAGCAATTGAATATACCAAAGCAATATAATAGAAATTACATCAACCGTAAACCAGGAGAATATACAGTTTCTTAACTTAGAAAAAACTTACATAATGCTAACATTAATAAGTTGTAGGGCAATCTAAATAGACGAAGAACCATTACGGACGCTCACCCGGCCTTAGCTAGGTCGTCTGGCATTTGTGCCGGAGGGATATCGAATATCAATGGCAGATTCAAGGCTGAAAAGCCCTCGGCTTCGGCTGGGCCACCTTTGGGTGGGCGAGTTGCATCATTGACATCTTTGTCACTCTTGAATAGCATTGACCCTTGCTGTCCAGTTTAAGCTATTATCAGGCATACATGCCTGGACTCAGATTTGGGTTCATGTCCAGGTAGGGTCATCAGGCCCACATTGCACAAAGTGGGACGATGACCAGCATAGTCAAGCAGTGCTCGAGTCTCGACTCGTGCCAGGTTTTCCCCTCCCTTAATCCCCACTACAATCGACCTTCGGGTCATTGAACTTGTGTCATGTCCCGTCTGGTGGGAGGCAGCGACAAATATTATATAACACACAACTAGAGTTCGAAATCGTTTACTTAAAATGTCATCGTTTACTGCAATGTTAATTACAATACAATGGGTATTTCCACCCAACAGAGGCGCATTTGAAAATACTGAATTGATCTAAATGTGCCAACAACCTTTTTGAAACAATGTCATTTCTAAAAAAGACGGATTTTTATCAAAGTGATAGGTAGATAAAAAATAATCCATTTGTAGATGGAATGCTACGAATAATTACAGCATCTAGCTATGTATTTATAAATATGATGAAAATAAGCAAATAAATGCTGTGTCCGATATCTGTTACATCTACTTATTTTCAGATTTGTTTGTTCAAATCTTTGTGCCACAGTATACCCGTTTTCTTCCAAAATGTTCATCTCTCTAACCTCCTTTCCTTCACTCTGTTCCACTTACTTTCATCTTTCTTTCTTCTGCGTTTACTCAAGACGTGGTATCGATTAAGATTAGAGGTCAGAATATGTCGGATATGTCCGACGCAGAGGTCATCCATCTTGAGACCCTACGGCCTCTAACTATTGGACTTTCCTCCCCGGAAAACAAACCAAGGAAATAACTCGACATCACTCACATTAGGCTAGTTTCTTTTAATGCGATGAGAATAAAAGCTTTTCCTTGAAATTGAAGGTTAAGTTGGGTCTGAAATAAACAATCGCGCTTTTATGAGGAAGAAAAAATACAGATATTTTCAATAGCAAAAGCGACAATCAAAAGAAAAATCATTTGTACAAAGAATACATTGGTGTTAGAAATTACCCATAAACTACATTCATACAAAATATGACCGGTAAGTATCCAGCCACTTTAAAAGCCGTATCATTCAATATATATGTGTGTGTGTGTGTGTGTGTGTGTGTGTGTGTGTGTGTGTGTGTGTGTGTGTGTGTGTGTGTGTGTGAGAGAGAGAGAGAGAGTAAAATTGAGAATTGATTGACAAATACATTCCTCAGTTCTATACCCTTTCCAGTTCAAAATGGGAGTAGTTCAGTTCAAAATGGGAATAGTTCATTTCAAAATGGGAATAGTTCAGTTCAAAAAGGAAAAATTATTATAAGTATAAATATAAAAAATATTCTATAAATTATTTTAGCAATAAAATTGTTAACATTTTATACTTATAATAATTTTTCCATTTTGAACTGAACTATTCCATTTTGAAATGAACTATTCCCATTTTGAACTGAACTATTCTCATTTTTAACTGAATTACTCCCATTTTGAACTGGAAAAATTATATACACCAGAAGGTATATCTATAAGCAATTGAGTAGATAGATTTCTATAGAATTTCATGAATATTGATAGATAGATGATTTATACATCTCTTGTATAAAGTTTAGACAACGTTAAATTATAAAACAAGTATTAGCATAAAAATTTAATATACACGATTAAAAAACAATATATTGTCGAATGGACAACATAAAGAAAATTATTAGCGAAGGCAATATTTATATGGTAATTGAAAAAAGATAATAATCAGAACACCGGATGCGACTGCAGAGATAGACAGAAATATCCTTTGAACAGTAAAATGCTCATAAACATTGTTATTAATAAAAATAATAGTCAGAAAGTATGAAACGAAAAACTATCATAATGGAATGATATTCATTGGTCCTTGAAAATTAACTGGAAAACTACGATGTCTAACCAGCGACTAAAGCACGTATAGAGTATCTCATGGTCAAATAAGATATGCCAAATGAAGGCCAAAAATCGTAAATATTCCATTTTAAATTTAGATACTGAGAAAAAAATACTGCATGCAGTAGTTGCTGTGACTGCAGTAGATTGAGTCAGGAAGATAAAATATGTATTTTACGATAAATTGATCCAATCTAATTACTGAATAAAGTTGTGAATTGTTTTTAAGGGTCGAAGTATGGATGGATTTCTTTTGTATCATGTATTACCTGACTGATAGCTACATGTAGTGTCTGTATAGTTTAACGTATTTATTCAATTCAGAATGTAAAAACCGATGAATGATTATATTCATTTCTGTGTATGTGTGTCTGCGTAGTATATATATATATATATATATATATATATATATATATATATATATATATGTGTGTGTGTGTGTGTGTGTGTGTGTGTGTGTGTGTGTGTAGTCATGCCGAAGTCTCCAAAGACGGTACTTGATACTCCCTTACTTAACACTTAGCATTAAAAGACATGGATCAAAAGTGAAGTGGAACATTCTAGGGAAAGGAGTAGGGCCCTCCCCTACACCTCGGCGTTCTAATAATTAATCTCTTCTAATATTACATTTTTAAATTAGATAATTATTTCTCATACTAAATTACGGCTTCTAATATTTAATCCTTGCTTATAATATTAGATGTATTTTAATGTAAAATATTTATTTCTAAAATTAAAGCTCTGCTTATTATATCAAATATGTACTTCTCAGATTGAATCTCAACTTTGAATATCTACTTATGATATGAATACCTAATTCTAATATCAAAATTCATCTTCTAATATTAAATCTCAGTTTATCAAATTAAATATTTGTTGCTAATACTAAATTTCTACATATCATATCAACTTTTAATATTAAGTATCTACTTCTGACATAAAAAATTTGTTTGTAATATTAAATCTCTACTTATAATGACAACTAAGTCTCAAAATTAAATATCGCCTTTCAATATCAAGTATCTACTTCTGACATAAAATAACTGATTGTAATATTAAATATCTTCTTATTTTAAATCTCTACTTATAATATCAGATATGTTTTAAATCTCTACTTATAATATCAGATATTGCTTATTTTATTAAGCACCTATTTCTAATATTGAATGTTTCTCAAAATAAACATGCTTATCAAAATTAGATCTCAGCTTACAATATTATATATCGATTTCTGATATTAGAAATATGCTTCTAACATTAAATCGCTGCTAATAACATTAAAATATGTTTCTAATATTAGATATCTATCTTAAATATCTTATTTCTGCTAATAACATTAAATATAAACTTCTAATGTCAAGAATCTATTTTTGATGTTAAATTTCTGCATAAAAAATTAAGCATCTAATTCTAATATTAAATCCCTGCTCATAATATTAAATACCGGCTTTTAATATTAAATATCTTATTCTAAAATTAAACATCTTCTTCTGTTTGCATTTTAGAGAAAACGGAAAGTTTCATATTTACTTTTCTATGATTATATACCCCTGGATTAGCTTGCAGACGAAAGTAAATTACTTCTAAGTTAATTTGACTGCCAAGGTTTGGGTATCCCAACCAGAAAAAGTTGCAGATCTCACATAAACCTTCAGATTTATGTGCATTAGCTTTACTTATTTCATTATCAATTCAAAACAAAAACATTTTTTTCATGTAATAATAGCCATATTTCTCAAAAATAGATGTCCTTAACTGGGGCTTACAGAGACAAAGCGTTGTTTTGGGCCCCCGAACCCTTTGTCCACCTCTGGTCCTTAAAGAATTGTATTCCTTAGTATATTTTGAAACTCATCTAATCCAGTTTAAAAACTCCCTTTAATTCTCAAATTAAAAAGGATTAAAACGAAGACATTTTTAATATTTAAAAAAAAAATGAACAAAGAAAAAAGAAAAGCTTCCAAACAAATAAACAAATAAATCGCTTTGCAGAAATATTGTAAATAAATTCGGGATTCCGGTTGATTTCAAATTTTTTTCCTAGTGATGACGGGAAGATGGAAAGGGAAGAAACATATTTAAAGAAGACGTGGAGATGTGAAGACGGCCGAAAATTACGGTCCCGATCATGCGAAGCTGTGAAGCCGTGAAGACGAAAACTGCAAGCAAGCACATGTGAGACCTACAATAGCAAACGAGAAAAATTATATTAAAGTTTGTTTCTGCTCTCTCACTATCTACATGACATTTTATTTCTCTCTGTCAAGCTAAAGCAGTCGAGTTGGATCACACTCAGTTTCTCTTTTCTTGGCGACTACTAAAAGGTTTAGTAACGAATAATCTTTTGTATTAGCGAACAATGAAGGTATTTTGCGTTTTCATCACTGTTTCTCTCGTCGAGGTTTCAGCAAGGGTTCAACTTTCACGTGTGTCTTTTTTTTTTTAATTCTGTACCTATTCGTACAGAACGACACTGGTAGTATTTAACCTTTTGGTCTTTTCATATGAAAGTTGATTGAAAAGTAACTCCCGAGTATATATGAGTATCTTTTTCTATCACCATAAATATATATATATATAATATATATATATATATATATATATATATATATATATATATATATATATATATATATATATATATATATATACAGGTTTCGATCCCGGCTTCGAGCGTCCGGCGTGTCTAGCCACACTGAAGAGTTCTGATAGAACGAAACAGTCTGTCTGTGGATGACAATATATATATATATATATATATATATATATATATATATATATATATATATATATATATATATATATATATATATTTATATTTCTAAATATGTTGTTTTTTTAACTATATATATATATATATATATGGTTTAAAAAAAACACAAGATATTTAGAAAGAGTATTCCATAATAAGTTTATTTTGCTTATCAAAGCTCGTCAGGAGGATTTCAAATGGAGTTTGGTTACATTTTTTCTTTTTCCCGTTAAGCGCCAGCAATATATTTTATCTCATATCGCATTGCAAACTATTATATTCTTATATATAAAAAATTGTATGTATTATATTTTATATATAAAATATTATAAATTATATACGTTATATGTAATTTTATATTTTATTTATATAACGTAATATTTATATATATTATATTTTATATATTAAAATCATTATATTTTTATTCATAAAAAATTAACGATAATGAAATGTGTCTTTTTATTTATGTTTTTTTTTTTTTTTGGTGGGGGCTAATTTTTATTTATTTCATATTAATTACATTAATTTATGTTTATGAATATTATTTGAAATCCCTAGAGGTTTTTTTTATAATTTTGTTTAATTTGAATTTTTTTCAATTTCGAATAAATATTTCTTACGTTCATGAGTAATTTTTCAACGTATTCAGTTTTTTACTTGTTTCAAAGAACTATTCATCTTTCTTTACAATTACATTTAAATTTTTGTGCTATTAAGGTTCTATTGTATTACGTTGTTTCAAAGAACCATTTATCTCACTTTATTTTTATATTTAATTTTGTGTGCTATAGAGGCCAAATTCAACGATTGCTTTCATTTGTTTTACTTCTAGAGATAAAAAATATTTTTGTTATAGTCGATAATTTCAATTTTTTAAATTTTATTTTTAAGGAAAGAAGTTTTAATTTTCAATAATACTAATACATTTTTATGTAGCTAAAGTGTAAGATAGTTAATCCAGATAATTATCTTAGTTAAGACAAATAAATTATACCTTTATTTTTCAGAATTTTTATATTTATATTATAAAATTATAATAAATTGGCTTAAACATGATTTGAATATAAAAACAATTCGATATCATATCAGGTATTGATTCTTACGTCTACATGTACCCAGAAATTATTTTCTTTCATTCAATAAATTAATTGAATATTTGTATTGTACATTACTCATTTTTTCATTTTGTCAAAAATTACCCCTACTTTGTAAAGTATTTGTTATCATATTCACCAACCCCTCCGCTCGGGCAGGATATGACACAAGGTCAATTTTTAAACGGAGTTTAACAGGTTTGAATTCAGAGTTGTCCTTCTCCTAGACTAGTAACCTCACCAAGGCTGAAGAACCTAGTCTGCCCTACTATTTACCAATAACTGGAGGGAGAATGACTGGATTCAAAACTTTCCCAAGGGTATTAGTGCAATGTGATATGCAATTAGTCTCGTCCAGGAGTTGAACTCATGTCGCCGTGTTCATTTCCTACGGCGATAACCATTACACCACAAAGTATTTGTTATAGATGATTTTTTCAAGGTTTTTCACAATATTATTGCGGTTAACCATTGTTCTTTTAATTTCCAGTACTAACCCTCTGTCATATAAGAGTTACTTTTCAATCATCCTGTACATTTTCTTAAGATTCACTTTGATAAACGTTTAATTTTCTTTAACAATATATAATAGAACACATTTCTTACTATCCTGTTAAATGTGGTATTATTCCTTCCACCTTGACAACAGCAAGTAGCCATTATACTTCCTTTTATAAATAAACAGCCCTCCCTATTGTGTGAGTTATAGTGTTTTCAATCATTTTGTTGAAAACAAGATAACAACAACAACAAAAAAAACAACAAAACAAACAGTCTCATTCCTTAAGACACCCTTTTAGCTATGTACTCTCCAGTTTTACTCAGATGTATATAGTTTTGTCTAATTTCTAGGAAACATTCAATTGAATACCGTATTCAAGAGTGGTGTACTTTAGACAGACTTCACGATCTTCCTTGGTTCAGTATGGCGGTTGGAACCATTCCAAATCTATATATTGTCATCAGTAATCTTATGTCAGATTTTCCATTAGTCTCAAACAACTTATTTATAATTGTCTCTTTTTCTGTTTTACGTAATTGCCTCGTGGCATAACCACTTCATCTAAGTTACTAGTTCCTTTCATTATAATAACCAAGAAGGAAACTTCTTGTGTGGACAGTGTCTTATAACGCCCTTAAGCAATTCTGATATTCCTATTCATAAGGTCTGATTCTTTTAATTAAATAGAATCAACCTGAGGCTTTGTTTTTCCAGATTTCATATTTAATCCATTCCTGCTTCTAGCGTTAACGGAAAACAAAGATTATTGTTTGTCATAACATTTACTTCATAAAGTTTACTCTAAACACGCGCACACATACAAACATCACCCAAACAAAAATCTTCAGCTTCAGTATTGGGAACATGTTTTCAAAAGAGGAAATTCTCACGTTCACCCTTCGAAAATCAAGGGGATATTATTATTCTTAGCGATAGATATTTAACAGACGCCTGCGAATGTTATTGGCGCTCGTTTTTAAAAATAAAGGACTAAGAAAATAGTTTATTCTGGAAATATTTGCATACATATATTATGTTTGTAAACACATTTTGGCATCATGCTTTGTGCACTAAAAGACGCACGTATACATGTATGTATGATTGATGAAGTTAAACAGTGGTGAGAAAATATTTCCCTCAAGAATATTTAGTAATGCTAGGTATATTTATAAGACTTCTACAACTAATAGCTAAGTCATTGATTTAAATCATTCCTTCAGCTTGCCACTGGAAACACTGATATATTTCGTTTGAAAATCAGAGGATGGCATTTTTTAAGCGTTTGGGCTTTTTTTTTGTTATTTAATAGCATATCAACATTCTTAGGTTATTTAATATCAAATCCTTTCTCCTTGAATGACCGTAGCAGTACTATTTAAACCATATCTGGGAGAATAAGGGGTTTCGACCTTTCTCAATGATATTTATCCGAATGTGAACGTAATAGCACAGCTGGAGATCGACCCCGCTTGCTACAATTCTGCAATTCACTGCTCTAACCATTAAACCACGAGGAGACTTCCTTTTTATAGGCTTTTAAGAAAATCTGTTTAACATATTCCCGTTATGAAAGTAATAAAAGCTCGTATTTAGACTTATTTAATTTTAACTATTATTTAGACGTATAACTCGAGAGCTGTTTGTGATAATTTATTTACAGAGGTGCATCTCTGATTGACGGCTCGGTCAAGGGTCAATATACAACAAATAGAACTGCATTTTACATTTAAAATGTGTACTTAAGCTAAAGTGAATTATTTGAAATGGAACTGTTTTAATACTTAACTCTGTGTAAAGATAAAAACTATGTTAGTTCGAAACTGAATTGTAGGAAATAGGACTGTTCTTATGCATAAAAATGGATTGGGCATCTTATAACCTACAATTGTTGATTTGCCATAGAAATAAACCAAAGCAAATAAATAAATAAATAAAAATTAAAAAAGGAAAATTTATCCAAGAAAACCCTCACTCTTTCTGCACTTATTTGTTTTGAGCGTAAATTAGTGATGGAACTTTTGAGAATCAGAGGGATTTTCCTTTTTAAAGTTTAGCATCAGAGGGACATTCTAAACGATGTTCAATTTAAAATTTGTGAATCTTTAATGCACAGTTTATATTAAGATATTTTGGATTAGGATGATCTGTCAAAACTTTGCCGAAAAAAATCTTACAAGCTGTAACGTATTTTTTTGTATTTTTACTTTAGCAGAATACAAGTCATTTTTTAGTTTGAAAGGCGCTTTTCCCACCTTTCACATGGATTAAATCGCTAATTTCAAAATAAAGTTGAGTCATATATCATTCTAAATGTCGGTGAGGAGCTCTGAAATTCGAACCACTCAAAGATTAGAGGTTAGAATAGCATAAATTTTCACAAATTCTATGCTTAATAACAAACGAAGTCTAACATAGAACAGGAGTTCGACGTTGACAAATATTTTATGAATAAAAAAAAATAATGATGGACAGAATTTATATAATTTAGATCAATGATTCTCTGTCATGTAAAGGGTTAGCCCAAACAAACAAGAAAACAAGCCAAAAAAATCTGAATA
>OY757928.1:38722069-38764569 GCA_963585895.1 Sepioteuthis lessoniana | reverse complement strand
TTGTAGGAAACAGACCAAGCGATCCGAGTTCAAACCCCTGGACAGAGCTATTTGCATTTCACGTCGTGCTGATATTTTTGAGAAAAGTATGATTTCAACTCCCCCATTGCATAGTCAACTGGGGATGTAGAATACACCGACTTAATCAGTGCAGTGGGTAACCCCCCAATAAGAGTTCTGAATATGACATTAAACATATGATAGTGAGGTACCAGAAATCCTGGAGCTTTGGGGAATGCAAAGTACCTCTTCATTATCATCGCTCCCAGGTACACTTTGGCCCAGAGTGGTAGCACCAAATATGGTGCTATATATGGGTCAAATAGAACTAAACTGTGCACTTTTTCAAAACAGAATTGTTTGAAATGGAACTGTTTTTCATTCTAGACTAAATTGTTGGAAATAGAAGAGTTTTCCCCTGTAACTATGTGTAAACAAAAAACTGTACTTATACTAAACTGAATTATTTGAAATAAAACTCTTTGACCATACTGAATCGCTTGACATAGAAAAGTTTTTGAAAATAAAACTGTGTAATTATGCTAAACTGAATTATTTGAAATAGAACTGTTTACGGTATAAAAATGGATTTGACATTAAATAACCTTCAAAGGTTGATATGCCATAAAATCCAAACAAACCAATAAAACAAACAACTCCTTAATGAATGGTAAGACACCCCAAACGATTTTCCAAGAAATGACCCTAAACACTTTGATGGGGAGGCTCAAGTAATGTGCAGTATCCCTTTATTGACATCGCTCCCAGGTTCACTTAGGCCCGGAGTGGAAACTTTTGATAGGGTCCTATCTATGGGTCTAATAGAACTAAACTGTGCTATTCATGCTAAAATGAATTGTTTGAAATAGAACTATTTTGACATTTAAACTACGTAATTATGCTAAACTGAATTGTTTGAAATAGAAAGATTTATATGCTTAACAATAGATTTGGCATCAAATAACCTACAATGGTTGATGTGCCATAAAATACGAACGAACCAACCAACGATTTAAAACAACACGCAGCATCCTTGTGTTGTTCCATCTAACTTTTCTCCTATCGTTTCCTTAATGTCCAAGCAATGCAACCATACCATAATACTGATATGGCTACAGCTTTGAAAAATTATCGTTTTATTTAATCATTTTATCTCAGATTTCCAAATGGTCATTTTCATGTCAATAGCTCTCCATGCTTTACCTATACGTATATCAGCATCACTTTCAGTAGATGAGATATGGTTTCTGATTCAAACAAATCAGTCTACTAATTTCAGAGATTTGCAGTTTACCGGGGAGCTGATAACCATCTTTATTCAAATGCATTAACTCTATATAAGTTGTATGAATTTTTGAGGAAAAGCTTGCTGATTTTTATCATTCAGGGTTTTCGGTCTATTGTCCTCATCTATATTGTTTTATTCACAACGTTTAGGCCGATATGTCCTCCGGCCTTAATAAGGGAATACTTAGCACTTATACCCGGTTATGGTTAACGGAAACAGAACAAGGGACCCCCGTGGTTTAAATAAAGGACGTGGTTAGAAGTTCCGTGAAGGCTCTCGAGTTCGACAATCACCTGAAGGTGGCCGGAGGACATATCGGCAGAAACATTGTGTATATAGAAACAAAGATGAAAGCAATTGTCTGAAAACCCTGAACGATATGAAAACATATTTACTGTGTTTTATCTGAGTTGACAAGAAATTACGGGATAAATAAGTACTGAATAAATTAATTCCGTTTGTTTTGAAGAATGTTCATCCTAATCGCGAATTCACAGTCACTTCTTTTACAGAAAATATAAATAGCACTCGAAAGCCTGAAATTCACTGCTCTATTGGAAAACATCCTCAATTAAAATTATTATTCGTCGTATATGTTTGATAGTTTCATTCTTGAAGTTATGTTCATCATATCTAAATATTTCCCCATGGTCAACAGAAGACGCTCAGCATTTAACGGTTTTGATCTCATAAAATGGATTCTGCTACATAAGTTTAAATCCTGAACGAAGATGTTTACATTTCACATAACGATAACGCACTAAGGAAAGGCAGGAATCTAAGAATCCTCTCTCCAGATTTTAGTCAATAGAAAGGATCACTAGGTTCTTTAACTTGGTATGAAACCTGGTTTAAGACTTTTAAAACTCAATTCAAAGTATTTGTAGACATGTAAAGGGATGGGCTCTGCTTTGCAATTTCTGCCCTAGGTAAGCTTGGTGGGCAGTGCCCACATGACTTAACCAGGCTAGCAGACCACAGAAGAAGACAGAGTTATGGATAGACAGTTGGTTAAAATAAAGTGGAGATGAAGTCACCTTAGTCTCTTGTCACGTTTTATTTTAACTTTTTAGAAGACGCGGGGAGATTCCAATTGGAAGTTTGGTTAGCTCGGGAGCCCAGCGTAAGCATGATAATCAATTCTGTTGCCGAGATGTAAGAATGAGATGTGTACGATGTCATGAGTCATTAAAGAAACGTATGAAGTACTCTGTATCGCACGGGGACATAATCGTGTTTGAATTTTTGATATCTTATTTATATATTATATTACATTCCTTTTTTTTTCACATTCTTCGCACAATATATTCGATGAAGATTGTGACAATCAAGTTATATGCCCGCTCTTCCTATCACACAGACACAGACACAGACAGACAGACAGACAGACACACACACACACACACATATATATATATATATGATATTTTTACTTCTAGTTTTCTTCAGAATTTTTAGAGAAACAACTATGGTATTAAGTTGTCATTTGACACAGTGCTTAAAATAAAATCCATACTCTAAAACATATATATATATATATATATATATATATATATATATATATATATATATACACACACTTGTTCATGTGAGCCCATATGTGTGAAAGGGAATGAGAGAGAGAGAGAGAGAGAGAGAGAGAGAGAGAGAGAGAGAGAGATTGAAATAGTTAAACGGCTAGATATATAAAAAGTTCAAGTTCCTTTTCTTGACTCTCTCCCACTCTGTATCTCTCTGTCTCTCTCTCACCCTTTCTCATTTTCTCTTCCTCGCACTCAATATCTAGATATTTCCTAAAACGTATTTACAAATTAGAAAAAAGTATATTATTTTTTAACTTATATACAAATATAAATATATATATATATATATATATATATATATATATATATGTGTGTGTGTGTGTGTGTGTGTGTGTGTGTGTGTGTGTGTGTGTTTGTGTGTGCAGTTTGGCAGAAGTCCCTAATTTATACATGTTTGATTAAAATTTAAGACACATACTCTCTATATGATTTTATTAAGATCCATTCAATTTTCCTGATAAGTTTCTTGGTTTCAGGTTGGAATGGGTGGCTGAATTTAACAAAATTGTCCACATCACTTTCAGACCTTTTATAGACTATCATCAAAGGTTGTATAAAATGTGTGTCTACCTATGTGTTCTTTTTTTACTTAATATATATATATATATATATATATATATATATATATATATATATATACACACACACACTTATACGTACATACATCTACACATATATATAAATTATATATGTTATAAAAACTGTTTAGGTACTTTTATACAGAGATCAATTAGAATCTAATATCAGACAATTATTGAAATATTATAACGATGTATAAATTAATGATATGATTGAAACTACGGATGAAAGGAAAGTAACACCTTTAGTAACCTTTCAGAAAGGAAGAAGTGTAGTTAATCCTAAACATGGACATTTTCGACATCCCTTATTGAGGTAAAGATTAGCTTGAAAAAAGTCTTGAGGTGAATTTTAACTAGATGAGAAGGCACGTGGAAAATAAACCAGTTAGAAAAATATTATGATGAAAAAAAGAAGGAATAGAGAGTGTAATCTAAGGCATAAAAACAGAGTTTATGTTTTACAAGGTTCACAATGAAATCCTAACCGGTTGCTATAAGAGGTGTCTTATTCATTTATCTTTTCTTTATTAAATTATTTTATGGTTTTCATTTTTATTTATTTTTTTTTATATATTTTATTCCAATTTTCATTATTTATCAACGTATTTTTAATTATTTATCATATTGATAATAAATATTTTTGATAAAGTTTAGTATATTTTTCCCCTGGCATAAACTATATTTGTGTATCTCCCTTTGTATTCGATTTAAGCTATTTGAAGAGGCTAGCCGTATTTTGTGAGTTGTCGAAATAAATTCATTAAAACATAGTATCTATCCGTTGAGTTTTCTTTTTTGATACTATAGACACACACACACAAAGACACATTGACACACCCACCCACACACCCACCCACATACACACACACACACACATATATATATATATATATATATATGCATACTTTTAATAATATGTTTTTTTTTGGTGTTACTTTTATAATCAATAGAAAAAAATTACTGCTTTCTTTTTCATTTTTTTCTTATGAATGATAATTCTAAACTAGTTTATAGATATTTTACAGGTTTTATCTGTACATTACGCTGAGTTTCACGCCTTCGGACAACGTGACAGTCAGATATACCGAATTTCTTTTTAGAAATGTAGAAATGCAGAAATTTATATATATATATATATATATATATATATATATATATATATATATATATATATATATATATATATATTCGTGTGCGTAAATAAAAGTATGTGTAATTATTTACATATATAAAGACACATACACACACGTATATATATATATATATATATATATATATATATATATATATATATATATATATATATGCGTGTGCGTATATAAAAGTCTGAGTCTATATATATATATATATATATATATATATATATATATATATATATAGGGACTGTGTGTGTCATAGCCAAAATGTCACTTGTTATATTATTAATTTCGCCAATGCAGTTTATTTGCTTCACGTTTTGTCCACTGTGCATCACACTACATTCAGTTGTGTATGTCTTTAAAAAAGCAGTGTCTTGATGCATTTCACTTCTTCCGAAAATTTCAAACTTTATGCTTTACTGTTAACCTTTACCCAGAAGACTCTATAAAAAGATTTGAATCCGTTTGGGTGTCATGCAATGATGACGCTATCTCTTCAGCTCATTTTACAGCAGAGCACTGAAAACTATATCAAATGGCTAGAAAAGGCAGTGTTGCCCTGTAGAAAGATTGTCGTTGAAAGGCTATTCATCTGGCAAAAGCACTTTGCAACCTAACACTCAAATAGGAGGACACAGTGTTAGCAGTTAGAAAATTTCTTCGATCATTACACCCTTAAAAACTATCCACCTAAATTCCCAAATTGAAATCCCGTTGAATAATGTGTATGTTTGCTCAAGAGACTAACAGAAGTCTGTGTTACATGAAAGATGAACTGAAGGCAAGGATAACGTCAGCATTTACTAATTTAAGCAAAGATACCGTCGGAAAGGAAAGCAGGAGATTCTAAAGACATCTAGCGGCCGTTGTTGAAGTCAATAGTAATTCATTGAAATTAATTCAGTCTATAGAATTCCAAGTTATTTTCGTAGAATTTCGGACATTATATCTGATAAAGCTATATAATGAGATTTTCTTTCTTTTTTTTTTTTTGCTTAATTATAGACGACAATTTACCCATCTCACCCTGTATATAGAAATATCGGCTTCTATCAATATATCATTGGGTGGATTTGTTATTGTCAATTCAAGTTCTTTTTCCCGTTTTATTTTTTCTTTCTTTATTTAAAAAAAAAAACAAGCAAAAAATGAAACAAAAAGAAAAAAAAACGATTTATTACACTGCCGTGTCTTATTAAACTTTTACGTAATCTGAAATAAACATCATCGAATTGTAAAAATCTTTAACTCGCTTCTCTTTTTGTTTTTGTTCTTTATTTGATATACTGCGATCGATTGCAACAGCAGTAAATGTATTAAGCAAAATATTGATTGTTTGATTTAGCCACCAAGAACTTAAACGTACTGTACCTGTCCTCTTCTGTTTCGTTTAAAACTTTTCAGAACTATTTCGCTGGCGGATCTGTACATATGAACTCTTCATTCGTAATAGAAATGAAGCCCGAAGGACGAGGGTTGATTCATTCTTGAATTATTCGCCAATTGTTGATAGCCAAAAGCCGCGGGATTGGCTGCAAGTGAACTGTGGAAGTTGCTTCCTTCTTATTGTTTAACAAGTGGACAAAGAACCATACTTCTACATCCGTAATCACACTGTTTTCTCCTGTTTCTTTCTTTTGTTCTTTTTCTGTCTTTCCTTTTTTCCTTCTTTCTTTCCTCTTCCTTTCTTGCTTTCTTTCTATATTGCCGATCTTCTTGTTGGCTTGGTTTCTTTTTCCTTTCATTGTTTTCTTTTTTTTTTTTTTTTCCTTACCTTTCTTCATGCATCTTTTATTTAATCTTATTTCTTTTTCGCTTTTTTGTTATATTTTAATTTCTATTTTTTTTTCTTTTCTTTGTTTCCTTCTTTTCTTTATTCTCATTATCACCCTCACCCACGTAGAAGGAGTTCAGAACGAAAACCAAAATTAGGGGCAGATAACTCTTCTCTACGTAAAACTGTTATCCAACTTGAGTAATGTTTTGATTCAGTGTTTTCAAAATTTGTTTCAATAATCCTGACTTCTGTATTATTTCTCTGATAGAACTTTAATGGAAAGAATGCGTACTTTATATGTGTGAGTCGTGTTGTGGCAAATATTGCTACGTATTTCCTAATTATTCACAAGGCTGGATTGCTTTGTTAAAAGCATCTCTAATTCTGTAATGATTAGGAGATCTTTAATTTCAAAGTTGTTAGTAACACTAATTTCAATACAGTTTTCTTAGTGAGTCATCAAAAGAACGATGTTAACAGGTAATGTTGATATTTATATGGGCTAACGTTGCACACACACACACACACACACAACACACACACACACACACACACACACACACACACACACACACACACACACACACACACACACACACACACACAATAATAACCCTAATCTATCTAGATGTGTCTCTCGTCACTTGTCAAACCAAAGTGCAGCCTGAATAATCTCAATAAACACAAATTGCTCGAAAATCCCATACGCCAAATTCCGTAAAAAACTTGGATTTATACCATCCTAACAATAAAACATACCCGGAACACTCGAGAGTTTGGTTTTGTATTCATGGGATATCAACCATTTAATGCTAAATCCAATTTATACATATATATATTAAATATATATAATTAGTTTCGGTTTGGTTTTATGGAATATCAACTTTTGTAGATTATTTAATACCAAATCGATTTTATACGTATATATTAGATACGTATTTTTTGTAGACCAAGTAAATAAAGTTAGATACTTCCAAGTAATGTGATATACCACTTACAATTCAAATGACCATCAATGATTCATTTATACATAGTTAAATGATCTAACCTTTTATTTTCAAACAATTCAATTTATCATAAGTCAACAAATTTTAATGGTTTTAAGTATTGCTATGTATATCTAACAATTCAATGAAACATCAGTGCTTTTATACACTGTGACTTGACCAAATAGGCGCCTGTGGTTGTGTAATGGTTAGCAAGCTCTACTAGCAAACCTACACGAGTGAGTTCGAGTCTCATTCGGTGCCCCTTTCATATGGCCTTGTGCCACATCTAAGCAAAAAGCTTAGTAAATTACCACTGTGACTTGACCAAACAAATTTTAAGCAGTTCAGTTTAGCATGTCAACAAAGTGTAATGATTCAAAGTATTGCTTGCATTAACAATTCAACTAAACATTAGTCCCTTGTTTACACACTATTAAATGATCAAACACTTTTACTTTAAGCAGTTCAGTTCAGCATGTCAACAAAGTGTATTGATTCAAAGTATTGCTTGCATTAACAATTTAATTAAACATTAGTCCCTTGTTTACACACTATTAAATGATCAAACACTTTTACTTTAAGCAGTTCAGTTTAGCATGTCAACAAAGTGTATTGATTCAAAGTATTGCTATACATCACTAACAATCCAATAAAACGTAAGTTATTTGTTTAAAGGGAATTAAATGATTAAGCAGTTCTTTGACACTATTGGGTGTGTGTGCCTAGTAGATGATCTCTTTGTCGGGGGGGGGGAAGGAAGATCCGAGAGAGGCCTGAGGGTCAGTTAACGAAAAACGACGGGTAAAGGCAGTCGATAAGGAAGGGCAGAGGAGAGCGGACTGTCCAGAGAATGTCAGAGTCAACAGAAGTCAGAAGGGTGACTGCTAAAACCTGATGAGTTACACAGAGGCTAGGCTAACCAACGCGAGAAGATGTAAGCATTATTGGTGCCTTTTTTGTAGAAGTTTCACAAAAAATACACGCCTGCGAAAGTCTACAGATGCACGGGGAATCCAAGGTCACAAAAACTCCCTTTCTTACGTTTGGAACTGACATAAGCACATATTGTTCGTTTGTTGTTGTTTTTTTTTTTTTCTCCTACTGTCTCGGTTGTATTTCTTTTGTGGCCGTAAAGAAATGTGAAATACCCGGGCGGACCCACTAGATGAACTACTGTCCAGGAATAGTATTGGTTTAAAGAAGTTGATAAGTCGGGGGTGGCCAGTAAGGGCTATCATAGCTGGTACCGGGTAGCAGGATAAAAGCAAACCTGAGAAAAGTAAAGAAGAATCACGATAGCCGAAGATGATGCGCAAAAGGAAAATGAAAAAGATCAAGGGAGTGGATGGGTCGGAGAGCGAGCGGACAGAAAGAAAGCCCTAAAAGGACCATGTTAGCAACGAAAAGAAAGAAAGAGAAAAAAAACAAGAGATAGACTTGTGCAGAGAGACAGAACCCCCACCCCACCAAAAAAACAAATAAATTGTACACACTAAAAATACTTCTTAAAAAAAAAGAAACAAAGATAAAGAAAAAATACGAAAGAAATCTACAAAGTTAAGGGGTCCACATTCAGCCACCCCCTATTCTATCTCTGCACTCGCCCATAGGAACAAAAACATTTTTGATGAGTGAGGAATTTTAAAAAGTTGAAAGAAAAAATTGCTAAGTAATCTATTTTGTTTATGTGGGTGCATATGTGAGTTTTTACCCTGTTATAACAGCTGATTTTTTTTTGTTGTATTTTTGTTAGACGGGAAGGGAGGAATGTATCCCCTTACAATACTTCCCACACTTATCTTGACCGTTAGAATTCAAAATGCATTGTAATTTTTATGCTGAAGTGATAGGAACAGTGGTTGAAAAAAATTGTATTGGCCCTTTCTGGGAAGTTTTGCAGTACTTTTTTTATGCTAGAGAGAATAATCACCGATTTTAAAAAATGACTGTAAGGTTCACTAAAAGAAAAAAAATAGTGGTGTTAGTTTTGAACCACAGAGAAAAGGAAATGTAAAAGAAATCTAGAAAAAATGACAAGGAAGATGAAAAGAAAAATATAAGAGAGAGAGAGAGAGAGAGGTCGCTGAAATGGTTTCACACCGACTGCTCAACGTGGAATCGTTCTGAGTGCAGGGTGCAGGGGTGGATGGGGACCCCCCCCAAAAAAAATGGAAAATGAAAGAACGGATAAAAAAATGAGGAAAAAAAGATGCAACAGAGGAGTGAAAAGGAGGAAAAGGAACGAAAAAGAAAAAAAAGGGAATAAAAGAAAGACGGAATGAAAAAAAGACAAAGAGAATGAAAGGAGAAAGAGAGATTGTTAGGGTATAGACTTTTTTTGTCATTGTATCCGTGCCTGTCTCGTTTTTTTTATAAAAAAAAGAAGTGTAAACTGTTGGATTTTAAAAAGAAAAGAAGGAATGTTGTTTTTTGTCAATTTAGAAAGAAAAAGTTTGTGGCAAACGCTGTCACCTCCAACCAACCTGGTAGAAGGAAAAAGTCAAAGTGGACAGGAGAGAAGGAAAGAAAGAATCAAAGAGAAATGGTGGAGGTGGATAGAAATCACAAGAGAAAGACAGAAACAAAATTTAGAAAGAGGAGGCGAGACAGGTAATAGGGTATGTGACAGAGATTCCCTGAGAATGATTTTTTTTTTCGTTCTTTCATTTTGTTTTATATATTTGCTATTAGAATTATTTTATTTTTAACTTTTTTTTTTAATGTCTGAATTATTTTTTTGTTGTTTAGTTAGAGTGTGGATCTTTATTCTTTTTTTTATGCTTTACATTGTTTCGTTGATTTTTTGAGTTGAGCTTGTCTTGTCATTTGCTTTGTTTGTTTTTTGTTGTTCATTTTTTTTTTGTTTTTGTTTTTGACCTTCATGGATTTTCTGGGTTTTTTTGTAAGTTTAATTGCTCTTGGCGCTTCTTCTCTTTGTCTGTACATGCCCCCTAGGGGGTAGGTTGTACAGCGCCTCCGTTTCGGGGTCGGGTATTAAAGGGTAGTAAATTATGCAATTGATGATTTCGGAAGGCAAGAGACCTGATTAACGAGTTAGCATAAATGTGGTACTTTGAAGAGACGGCTGACGACGGGGTTGGGAGGACGATCCATGAGCGCGGGGCGGTATCCGGTTGCACCCCCCTCTGGCTGGTCATGGCTGGCCGATCTGGGAGATGGTGTCAATTGTTTTTTTTATCCTTTTCAAAATCCATGGAGATTACTGGCAGGGTGCTAGAGTGGCGAAAGGTTCCTAGCTCAACTGTTACCGGGTTGGAATTACGGGATCAAGGGCCACATGTGCTGTGATCCCCCCATGAGGTTTTCTCCCGATGGAACGCATAAACAACTGCTGAGATTGATGCTGTTCACAATTGCAAGGACCCCAATGGGTATGGAATATTGTTGGGGGTGGTAGGAAAAATGGGGGAGATTTGAAAGTCCTCCAGGGTTTCTGGATATGGAGTATCGTTGGGAGTGGTAGGAAAGTCCTCCAAGGTTTCGGTTATGGAATATTGTTGAGGGTAGAGCGAAATAGTGGTGTTTAAAAGTCCTCTGAGATAAAATGTAGCAGCAAGGATGGCGAGGGTCAGATATGTTGAGGTCCCTGAGGGAGTTTAAGTCCTTACGTAGCATTTGGCTAACCACAGAGATCATAATACCTTTAACCCGTAAAGAGAAATGTAGAAGGCAGGTTAGCAGTCGTTCTCGACGAATTGGTTGAAGGTGGTCAAAAGGTATCCTTGAGAGTGATTTCGGGGAGTGAGGGAGCTCGCCATTCCTGTACATTGTGGTTTTGTTGTAATTTTGTGGATTAACCTCTATTGCCGCTGTTTTTGTGGAAGAAGCAAGGAGGGCTCTATTTGAATGTGTGACACCTTGCATGGTGGCAATTATGTCTGAATTGTATATATTCTTTACATGTTTTGTAATTTATTGTGAATAAATGACAAGGGTAAGAAGGGATGTAGTGTGACACTATATGGTGTGTGCGCCAAGCAGATGATCTCTTTATCTGTTTTGGCGCAAAACCCAAACAAAGGCCTGAGTTCGAGATCACCGATGAGACCAGAAGTGGGGGAGGAAATGAAGATCCGAGGAACACAGAGAGGGGATTTGGCGAAGGGAGAGGCAGACTGGATGTAGATAACGGCCACCAGAAGGAAGCAGTGAGGGAAGACCGTCAAGATGTGTTTGCATTCCTAGTAGCTGGTAGAAGTTTCGCAAAAAATACACCCTCACATTAGTCTACAGATGCAAAGGGAATGCAAGGTCACAAAACTTCCTTTCTTGTGCTTTTCTCCAACTCTCTCGGTTGTATTTCTTTTGTGACCGTAAAGGAATGTGAAATACCCCGGCGGACCCACTAGATGAATCAATCGCCAAGAAGAGTATTGATTCAAAGAAGTTGATAAGACGGGGGTTGACCGAAAAGGGGTGTATTACAGTTCTATTTCAAACAATTCGATTTAGCATCAGTCATTTGTTCGCACCCAGTTTAAATGTCAATTTACACAGTTTAAAATTTAAAAAAAAAGTTTTATTTTACCCATAGATAGGGCCTTATCAGTTCCTTCCATCCGGGCTACGGTAAACCGGGAAGCGATGGCAATGAAGTGTTACTCTTCAAACGGGGCCTTAGACTAGACGCGACCCTGCGGACAAGCATGTTAGAAATACAACAGAAAATTTGGGAAGAAATTCAAGGTCACTCTCTGCTCTCTTTTTTTTATCACTAGGATATGTTGCTTACCTTTGTCAAGATATGGAGGTGCCGGTGGTGTAATTGTTATCGTCGCAGGAATTGGACACGGCGACTCGAGTTCAAATACTGGACGAGACATTGCACTTCACATAGCACTAATACCCTTGGGAAAGGTATGAATCCAATTATTCTCCCTCCAGCTATGGGTAAATAGTAGGACAGACTAGGTTCTTCAGCCTTGGTGAGGCAACTAGTCTAGGAGAAGGAAAACTCTGAATTCAAACCTGTCAAACTCCGCTTAGAAATTGACCTTGTGTCATATCCTGCTCGAGCGGAGGGGTTGGTAAATAGGACCTTTGTCAAGCAGACGCGGTTGTCTCAGTTTCCATACTCTCAAAATTTCTTCCCCCCACTGCCTACAAGTGGTAGTAGTAAATAAACCTTTAGGTAATAAAACAGAGTTTCTTGCATTCGTTTACTTTTGCTACGGCAATGTGTAAATTCTCTTTGGTACCATAACTATCAATGATTTGTCGTCGTCATCATTTTGATAGATTGGATTCCCTTGACTCAATCTCGTCATCCATTCCTATTAGCCGTTGCCTATATTTGTTCCTCAAGACATCATCTAGTATTCGCATAGAGTTGTTATGTAGATAATTTTTTGCTTGTCTTTAAACGCAGGTGTATCATGGTGTGTGAGAGTCTATAAAACAAGGTTGCTCACGAGTCCATTCTTATTTCCCCCGTTGTAACCCAGTATATTTTGGGAGATGGGCTGTAAGTTTCGTTACAGCTGATTTTGTTGGGTGTTGCTTCCAGAAGTTTTTTTTTTTCGGACTAGATTTTTCTTCCGAGAGCAGGTGGGGCATCTAAAAAGTAGTAACGACATGGCCTCGGCTTGGAAGAATTCTCGTTTTATTTTATCGGGATTTATTCGAACTGCAATCGTTAAATAAAGTCCACTGACCCTCCAGGTGTCCATATTATCTCGATAAATCAAATGAGGAACAAAAACATAGTTGGCACTATTTCTTATATTATTAAATTACGAGTCATCAGACAGGCCTAATATGCTAAAACAACTTATTTTACGTTTTATTCGGTTTTATTTAAAACCTTAAATAAATTACGAGTCACCAGACAGGCCTAATATGCTAAAACAACTTATTTTACGTTTTATTCGGTTTTATTTTAAACCTTAAATAATTTAAGGAAAATAACTTTCTTATTTGATCACTTTAACTAAACATGCATATATATATATATATATAAGTAAGTAAATTTGGTGACCATGGTCGAGGGCAAACCGAAGGCTCCTTTTCCGTTTAGCTACAACGGAGCGATATAGGGAACACGCTGCTCGTTTCCTTGAATTACTCAAATTTACCTTTGATCCTTTCCTCATAATGGTGAATGTTAAGCAAGCAGGTATTTTGTACCATTTTTAGAGTTTTAGGTATGACTTGACCTGGGATTGAACACCGGTCTCCAGAGCTTTTTTTTTTTTTAGGCGAATTCGTATGCAAAAGTAAGACGGTTCTTATCAGTTATTACCAAGTATCAGACTTGCATACAAAGTTTAAGAAGGAAGACAGTTTGGTTATGCAGAATGTTTGATTCAAAGGAAAATTCTGATGACAAATGTGCTTCACCGGGGAGTTTCCAACTTCAGGGAATCAGCTTGTGAGAAATGAGCTGAATTTGATAAAGAAGAAGAAAATTGCAATAGCGATAAAGAATTTATTTGCTACATCAACGGATATGAAGGAAGTGAACAACATCAACCAAAAGTGTAACTGTCTTGTCGTCACTAAATATTACGTGAGGGGCACGTTCTATGTTCAGCTTCTTTATTTAAAGTGTAAACCATAACAAATAATATCATCCATTGTGCGTGGTAGTAATATAAGAAAAAATATAGGAATATAGTAATATAGAAATATAGTCAGAAAAGAATATAGTAATAAAAGAATAAAGTAATATAGGAATTTAGTTATAAAGAATGTAGTAACATAAATATATACTAACATACGGATATAGTAATAGAGAAATATACTAATATAGAAATATAATAATATAATGGTATAGCAATATAAGAAAATAGTGATATGAATATAATAATATAGGAATATAGTGATATAGGAATGTAGTAATATAGAATTGAGTGATATAGTTATTTAGAATAAAGCAATATAAGAATACATGTATATATATATATATATATATATATATATATATATATATATATATATATATATATATATATATATGAAAAACACTAATTAGATGATTTTCTTAATATCTCTTTTTTTTTCGTAACATTGATTAATTAAACATTAATTATATATTATTATATGTGTTTATATATATATATATATATATATATATATATATATATATATATATATATATATATATATAATTTTAGCGCGAATATATATATATATATATATATATATATATATATATATATATATATATATATATATATGTGTGTGTGTGTGTGTGTGTGTGTGCGCGCGCGCATATGTGTTTGATTAGTAAAAAGAAACGACTTGTTTGCATATTTTGATTTTGATCTGTCCTCGTCATGGTGAGAGTTTCTTGTCATACTGATGGACTGAATTCCAGAAGGTGCCACACTCTTCCCAATGATTTACAACGCACCGCTTTTTTTCAAAATAGGACATCCTGGCAAATGTGTGTGTGTGTGTGTGTGTGTGTGTGTGTGCGTGTGTGTGTGTGTGTGTGTGTGTGTGTCTTTGTTTTCCTGTGTTCGTGCGCTAGTGTAATTGATGCTCTGTTTTTCTATATAATTTAAAGCATCAAAATTTAGCTAAAAAGATGAAATAAGATTTGTGCATTATGTACGGAGCTCTTGCGTTGCGTGTCATTATGCACATCATGAAAAATATATTTTATACCGAAATATATAATCCAATTTTTAAATCATATTTTCAAAAATATATTTTTAAAACGGGCCTTCTTCTTTTTTCTTTTTTTTTTTTAGAAAGATCATCTAAAAATAATGCACATATCGGTATCCTACTTAAGAAATATTATGAATTATTTTAGCAATACTCGTCTGTTTATACCATTTCAACGTCCTTAGAAGATCGATTAGAATAAATCTTCTGGAAGTCTATGTTATATCGTCCTCACAGGTCTTTCATATCTGAAAGTTGATGTGTCATATTTTCAAGGTAACTCTTTCTCGTAATATTCGTATTTCTCTACTGCCTGATTTTTCCAAAAGAATACTAGTGATATTTGTTATTGTAATTTCCATTCCCATTATTGAATATATATATATATATATATATATATATATATATATATATATATATATATATATATATATATATATTATTGTAGTGTCAGTGACCCTGGATTTCATCAGGGAGAAGGGTTTTAAAAAAAAAGAGACCAATTATTATTGTTGATATTTTTTTTCGAAAAGTGGAGTTTTTTTGGGTGTATGTGTGCCTAAGTTAATACGCTATTGAATATTAGCGTGTTTGTGTATATGCAGTTGCTTGTGTGTAAATATATAGATACATTTGCATATAAACTGGCATGAATCTTTACATATTTTCACATATTTCCGCTGTCATTTATTGGGAAGGGTAAGACAGAGGAAGAAGGTGTGCGAAGGGAAGAGTGGGTCATTAGGGGAGGGAAATAGATTTTTGCCATCAGAATGATTTCTTTTCTTTAGATACACCCCCATATATATATATATATATATATATATATATATATATATATATATATATATACATATATATATATATATATGTATATATATAATTTTTCCATTTGCCTACAAGTTGTAAATCACTGTTTACCCAATATCATCACATAAATTTTTAGATAGATTTGTTACTAGTGAAGGGGATTCTGTATCATTCCGTTAACCAGCGTCGTCAGTGGAAGAGCAGAGGGACCAGACTTGCTTTGTAACTGAGGAATTAATTCACTCTGAAGAAGATCATCTTGAGTCTGTAGTTGGATATTCAAGGAATTGTCATTTACGATTTGTTAGATAATAATCAAACAATCCTCTCTAATATCTTAGGCATTGAAATTCCTCGTTTAAAAAACATCTTTGGACAAAAATGTCCCTACTTAATCAAGAGAAATGGAGTCATTTTCCATTACGATAATACACGTTTTCACACAGTTCAATTGACTAACGATCTCTTAGATGAGCTCGGTTAATCATCCTTATTCTCTTGATCTTGGTCTGATCATTCTTTTTTAGGAGATTACAGAATAATTTGGACGATATTAGCTTGATATGAAGAATAGGTGTTGGCTTCATATTGCGGATCAATGCAGAAAGTATTTTCAAGAGTGGCATGTATAAGTTTTTTGACGGATGGAGTTAAGTTTTTGGAAACAATGAAGGTTATGATAATGATTAAATAATTTTATAGGTATAATTTTTTTAATTAATAATGTATGCTCTAAAATCGGATATTATATTCATTCAAACTTAATGCAAAAGTTATTTCCTTTTCTTTTCATTTTTGTAAATATTTCTTGTATTCAGTTTTTATTTTTTTCTTATTTTACAATACAGTTTTACTTCCACTCATTCTTTGTCGTTTTTTTTTGTTCGTCTTATCTTCTTTTTTACCTCCGTAATGCATTTCTTGTTTTGATTTGTTTTCTGTTTTTTTACGTTTTACCTTCCACATTTCACTTCTCATTATAATAGACACTTCATGTTATTCCACTTAGACTATACTTGTTTTTTTTTTCTTTTCAAAAACACTTTTAGTTATTATACATAATATTTAATATGTTTTTGTTGTTGTTTTGTTCCACAAGTCACTTGAACAAGTAACAATTGAACGAAAAGGAAGCTGACAGAAAACAAAAGGGATGTGAATAAAAGAAAACAAAAAAAGCTTACATCCGCAAACAAAAGCATGAGAGATGTATCACGTGACAAAGAATATATGCATATGTTGCCGTGAGCCGTAGAATCACTTTGGCAGTATTTCGAAACTTTGCCCAGGAAACAAAAAAGAATAATAGTAAGAAAATAAAGAAACGATTGAAATAAAAGAAAAGGAAACAAAATGAAAAAAAAAAAAAACGTTTATGGAAACAATGGCGTTCACTATTTGACAAACAAAACACCTGCAGTGATTGCACGGCCAAATTTTCGGACTCTCGATGTCTTTCAGGAATTCAACATATTCTTTTGTATTATGATTGTCAACGAATTAGATGAAGCGTTCATTGAAAAAAGAATAGGTGTTTCCAGGCGACGAAGCGAAGAAAGAAGTATATATGTGGAAGTGTGTATGCGCAAGCTTCCATATATACACATAAAGATACGCGAACAAATAAAATGCTACAAGACAGAGATCGATTGATTCTCGAGTATGATATAAATTTTTTGATTGAAAGACTAAAAATTTTGTCAGAAGTTAAAAATTACAGATTGTGCTGCTGACAGAATAAGGGCTATTATGCACATAATGCACTTATATTAATATTATTGATTTTCCTGCAACACATTAGTTGGAGATTTTTTTTTTTTTGCCTAGGGAGAACATGACAAGCAACGAAATTATCCGTAATATATATATATATATATATATATATATATATATATATATATATATATATATATATATATAGGTATGGATCAATGGTAAGTGAAGCAATCCAGGGAAAGAAGTAGCGTCCTCACACAGACCTCAGTGTAATAGCTATTGAAAAGAGAGCCTTAGTATCAGACTGTGCTATGGTCACCATCTTATATATATATATATATATATATATATATATATATATATATATATATATATACATATATATATATATATATATGTAAATTAAGTCCAAAATTACGCATATAAGTAAAAATTCCTGAAAGGAATAGATAATTTTTATGATATTCCAATTTAGTGCTTAATGCATGGTTATTAATTTATAAAAATGAAAATAAAACCTCACCAACAGAGCAATAACAGACACACATATTAAGTTAGAAATTACAGCACACACCTGCACGTGACATACAGAGCACTGAACAGCTTTTTTGATCGTATTAGCTCTCATCAGCAGTGCACACCGTGATCTCCACCACTGGAGATCGAACCAATAACCACAGTATACAGAAGCTGAAACTTTACCGCTGGGCCACTGGTTCACGCCAGGTATAAGCGACCCCGATTTAACAAGTCATGGTAAACAAGTCATTCCGCTGTAGGGAATACGTACCTATAAAAAAGACACATTAGGTCAAGTGGTCGCGCAATTTACAATAACTTGTTAATTCGGCGTCATTTATACTGGCATGAACGAGTGGCCCAGTGGTAGAGTTTTGGTTTCTGCATACTGTGGTTTTTGGTTCGATCTCCAGTGATGGACATCACGATCACTTTTGCCATTTCCGTACGGTGACTCTTAATTTTATTTAGTAATATCATCGTAAGTAATGATATTGATATTCCCAACTATTTTTCAATAGCATGAGTTGGAAATGTATATTTACTACTAAATTAAATCTACATAATTGTTGATGGAAACAAACACATATTTGTGTTTATAGGATTGTGCAAAAAGTTCTAAGTCTCATCTAGAATGAAAAACATAGCTAAACATTTTTGTTGTGTCAACACGCTAACTGTAGTTATAAAAATAACTAATTTATACTAATTTTTTTTCTGTTTGTTTTATAATTGGTAGTGTGTTGCCATTACCAAAAGGTTCGGCTACTTTTTTTTATTTCTTGGTGATGATTTGAACTTTTTGAATGGCATTTCTATCTATCCATCTGTCTATCTGTCTATGTGTGTGTGTGTGTGTGTGTGTGTTTGTGTGTGTGTGTAATAATGTAGTTTGCGATCCTAATACCGGATATATAGCATATATATGTCCATTAGGATAACGTAAACTGAGTTAAGACGGCGCTTAGCAACAGCCATTTTCGCGATTATACGATCATCAGACCAAGTCATTTTCAGTACCAGATTTTGTATTTTTAGCAATGACTGAAAATAACAATATATCTATGCATATACAATATTTATTAGATATATGAATATGAAATCTTCCCCCCCCCACACACACACACGCACACACGGAGCAAATTCGAACCAAGTGTCACGCTTCGTGGACTCAATGTCCGATCTATTCTTAATCATTCATAAATATTTTAAAAAGTTCAATGCCTCACCTAACACAAAAATTAAGGCAGAATTCTGAATTACTTTTTCTAGTTTTATAGAAAAAATTACAGTGTGTTGTCATAAGAAAAAAATTTTACCCATATCTTCGTTTTGACTGAGGCTTATAATTTTTTGAATGACCTTCATAAAAAATAAACATATATATATATATATATATGTTTATTTTCTTTTATAAAGGTCATTAAAAAATGTGGATGTCTATAGAGATATATACTCCCCTACCCCCGTAAGGTTGAGTTCTCTGGAGAAGAAGTAATCGTGTTGCCATTAGCGTTTATTGAAAGCCTCTTCATATATGAATTGTGGTCTCGGTAGCTGTTGAGCGGATGTATTTAAACAATAGTAATTATGATTCATAACCGTTTAAAATTTACTTCGCAGCTAATGGCTCCTCAGGGCTGAAGGGTTAGAAGCTTGGCTCGGCGTTTGAGTCAACCGGGTTCGATCCATCTACGGGAAGCTCATGTCTAGCCACACTGATGAGTTCTGATAGAACGAAACAGATCTGTCTGTGGATGACTATATATATATATAGAGAGAGAGATAGATAATGTCTTCGTGGTGGGATATATATATATATATATATATATATATATATTAGCAGTCACTAATAATTCTTAATAAGTACTCAATGTCCTGAAGATACAATTAACTAATAATTATTATTATAGAATTAAAATTCTTAAGAACTACTTACTCTCATCTTATCTTTCAGGCAAGTGATGTTGTAAGTGTCAGACAATATTTTTATGGAGATTAAGAGAAGAATCGAAAACTCGATCATTTTCATAATTCTCTGTAAACTCCAAAAGATTTCCAAAAATATGTGTACATTTTAGCTCACAGCAATAATTTTAACAGCGGAACATTCGAAATAATTAATACATTTTAACGTGAATTACGAGTTAATACCAATTATATGGACGCTTCAGGTTTCTCAGTTGTATTTTATATGCTGTAGAGGATACATAAATTGATTTGCTTTTCAATATAAACGTGTATTGTTTTTGCATTTTTTTTCTTTTAAAAAATAAATTGAGTCGGAGGTTTAACATTTCGTGGCAATGTTTTCTATGTCAGATTGTATATAATACAAACATTCATCTCTTCTTCAATGCATAGCCAACTCTCTTAACATTTCGTAATCAATGTTATTAAGAAAGGAAAATCAGAATTTGTGTTCATATGAAATTGAAAACTGGATTAGAATAGTTAAAAACGGCTCTTAGCAAGTCAAGAATAGCAAGAGTTGTAGCTGAAATTGAAAAAAAAAAATCATTTCATGTTTGATTTTAAGATTTGGTAAATGAGGTAAAGTTTAGTAAAGCAGAATTATGGATATTATTAATTTTCATGATAAAGATACTGTTAATTGCGGTTTATAAATCGACCTTTTAAGCCAGAAAAAAGTCTCTACAAAATTTAGTGTCGATTTACACGACGGGATTAACATCCGAACATTTACCACTGGTTGACCACTCCGGGGTAAAGATTTAGATTTTAACCTTGACGTATAAGTCGACCCTTAGTTTTATAGAAAAGGTAGCTAGTTTGCTATCTGTTGTGTTCTGGATAGTGAACACAAGTAGTAGCAAAAATAAGTCAGACCACGATATGTGTGGAAAATAGTTATATTTACAGAAAAGAGTATTTACACGAGAGAGAGTGTTAGTAATAATAACATAGGATTAGTGATAGAGTAATGATATACTTCAACAATAGGAACGGCTCTTCTGGTCTGAATGGTAGGCTTATTCTTCCCAGACTGATCTCCGCTACTGCCATATATGGCAGATGCAACAGCTCATTATGCTGAAAAGGTAGGTGATACTATCGTTAGAAAAGATTGTTAAAAATCATGAATAAATAAAAGAAATGAGTTCATTTTAAGGAAGATGCCTGCTATTTGGACTAATTTACAAAACTGACATGAGTTTGGCACAAGACGAGAATAGAAATGCGATCCATTCAGAGATTGTCTAACGTTTTACAAGGTATGAATAAATTATTTTTCGTAAGCATTTCGATCATGGTTTAAAACATCGGACTGAGATATGAAACTTTAAAAATATTATTTCCAATAATTACTATAAGAAATGGTGACCACTTGATTCTTGATTTAAAAATAAACGATGATTCGGTATCGACTTGTTGATTGGATTTTAAAGAAAAAAAAGTCCGGTTGAAGTTTGAAAAAGTCGGATAGCCGAGGTTGGGTCATTATTAGAAATCGATACTGAAAGTTTTGCTATTAAATCTTTGATTAAACGCATATCAACCTTATTGGGTGATATAAACGGCAAAACTATTGTGGTAGAAGAAAAGTAGTAGTATTTTTTTTTACCCAGGAAAGGCGGGGATGAAGGTGTTCATTCCTTTCCAAACAGTATTAATCCGATAGTGAACGTATTAGCACGACTGGAGTTCGAACACAACGTCTAAGATGGCACAATGCAGCTCGTTAACCATTAACTACGCTGAAATCCCTGCTTCTGAATGACACGAACGCTGAATACACATGACTTCATACTGACATATAAAATGAAACATAACTCGAATATTCCTTCGATCTTCAGAAAAAATATCTTATTTGATTGGGTAAACATATCTTTTGCTAATAGCGTAACGTTAGAATGCTCAGAGAGGACATTTTTCTTTATTTTGAAACAGTAGGAGTTGGTTGTTTATTTATTTATTTTTAATATCATTGCACGTAGAATAATGAATTTTCTCTCATCCGTTTAATAAGCTTTTCAATTTTATCTATTAACGTCATCTTGTATTCTTGCTGATCACATGCAAGTATGTTTTTTATAGAGTTGTTTCGAGTAGCAACGTACATTATCTGGATTTTGTGTTGACTATGGAATTAGGAACACTTTGTAAGGTAAAAAAAGGAAAATGCATTTAAGAAAAGATTTTTTTTCAATACGGAAATGGTAAACACTATTATGGAAGAATAGGTATAAGATCTTGAAAGATATGATTACCTTAAATTTCATGAGCTAAATCATGCGTATTTATCATATAAAGAATATTCATGAGGTAAAATGTTCGTAAAGGTGACAATCACATGAAAGATAAAAAAGAAAAAAAATAATTTGGGTTGTTAAAATATAGCAGAATAACTAATAGAATTATTAAATAGCACAGAAGAAATATATATCACTATATAGATGCACCATATGGACGCAGACAAAGCATATAGAGAAAGAGTTTAATACAGTTACAAAAGAATGCAATCCTGGAAGCAACATTCCACAAAGCAACATCTATACGGCCACCTCCCTCTCATCTCGTGGTGTAATGGTTAAAGCGATGAACTGCGGAATCGTAGTACGCGAGTTCGTACTCCAGTCGCGCTATTACGTTCACTTTCGGGCAAATACCCTTGGGAAAGGTATGAACCCCCTTATTCTCCCTCCAGCTATGGGTAAATAGTAGGACGGACTAGGTTCTTCAGCCTTGGTGAGGGAACTAGTCTAGGAGAAGGAAAACTCTGAATTCAAACCTGTTAAACTCCGCTTAAAAAATTGACCTTGTGTCATATCCTGCCCGAGTGGAGGGATTGGTAAATAGTACCTCCCTCTCATCTCTAGAACAATACAAGCTCGATGAACAAGATATGCTGCACACTGCTGGTGAAGTAAGGATGAACTCATAAGCAACATGCTCCTCTGGACCCCATCACATCGACGAGCAAATTTTGGATGACAAGTTAGAACTTATTTAGTGCAGCTCTATACAGGCAGGATGAAGCCTTGAAGACCTGCCGAAAGCGATGGACGATAGAGACAAGTGGCGATGTAAAGTCAGAAAAATCCATGCTGGAGGTATGACATGGCGATGATCACACACACACACACACACACACACACACACACACACACACACACACACACATATATATATATATATATATATATATATATATATTCTGCACAAAATACCTTTTTTGGGTATAATAAAAAAAATCTACTGTATTTTGGAACGAGACCAGAAATGTCGGGCACTCTGTAGTCAAACAACTCACTAATAATGATTTACTTGCCTGGCACATTAACCACTATACAATGTGAGGCCACAAAAATGAGTTATGGATACTTTTTAACTGCTTCTCCTAAACATGAGGTGCAACGTTATATCACATTAACCTTGAATCCATTGACTATAACGTAAGCATTATTTTACAGTTTGTATTATTGTGATAGTAATCCATAGTAATGAATCTTGTGCCTTACTAAAATCAGCTTGTTAAAAAACACGATAAGTCATGATCACACGATTTTATGCCTTTTCACACATGGCAAAAATGTACACCTTAGTGAGAACTTTGATCGGAAACTATATTAAGTTGTTGTGAATAAAGTAATTTCCAATTTGAATCTCGAATTCATAATTCTTTTTTGTATTGCACTCACCTAAATTATTTTGATCCATAAGGGAAATAACTCCTTTACAATATCGTACGTCTTATTTATTCATTCATTTATCTATTCATAATTAGTTAGTATTACCATGTGACCAGACTGACAATTGATGTACAAACAAACTAGAATATGTCATAGAAAATGATCAGCATAAAACTTACAACCAAGCCAGTTGAGGCTGTAGAATACGCCCACTGCAACTCTGCTAAGGATAACAACCCCCAGAGTGATTTTCCTTGATAAGACTTGAAACCATCTAAAAGTGCAGTTCTATCGCAGGAGCTTTGGCGAATGTGGATAACACATTTATTGCCATTACTCCTAGATCTTCTCTGACACGAAGTGGCTGTATCAGTCAGGTTCCCATCCACAGGTCTAATAGAACTGTTTAACCCTATACTCAACACCATTTAAATATGCACAAACAAGTGACTGATGTTAAATTGAATTATTAGAGACCAATACCTATAATCTTTGTTCAAATTAATTAAACCCTACTTGTTTTTTAATACCTTCAAACTATTCACTAAAATATCATATAATAAGCAGGGATTGGCATTCAAAAGCATGAAGGTTTCATATGGCATTAAACCAAAATATCTTGAATTAAACCCGGCACATAATTCTTTGAGATGTTGATATGCCGACAGATCACTTAATTCCGGCTTGAAACAAGACCTAAAATTGATAAACAATAAAAAAAAGAAAGAACTTTTTATGAAGTGGATTTTGATGTTCTTCATGACCACTGAGTAAGAATAAAGGAAATTCGAAAGATTAAAACTATGTCAAATACAAAATCCACATATTTTTAATATTTCGACTTTTCTATATTTCTAGAGAGCAGAAAAAGCTGTGATATACGAGGGTAATACTGATGCCTGTTGTAGTTGGCGTCCGTGGAATCTTCCCGAAAGTTATAATAAAGAGGCAGGAGAAACAGAAGATCAGAGGAGAAACTGTTACTGTCTACACCACAGCATTGCTAAAATCGGTTCGGAGACTTAAAGAGACCTGAAGGATCAGAGGGGACTAGTTGTCACTTAGGCACCAGTTAAAAACCAGTAATTTGAGCTGCTATGAAAAAAAGAAGTAATATTAAAATAATAATAAAAAACAAATATCAAAATTGGAATCAAAATTCAATGATTCTGATTTAACTCGTTATCGAACTTCATGACCACTGTAAACGTCCTTTAAGTGAATGCGTTAAAAAACAAAAATATAACAATGTTTTCGAATTCTTGGAACGCAATTACAAGTAAGTTTCTTTTATAAAATCAGTTCTTGTTCCAATATACGTTTTATGATATCAAATTTTTATTTTGATGATTCGTTGTAGATATTTAAAAAAAACGGCAAAATAAAAGGAAATTGCACAGACCGCTTTTAATTTCAGGTAAACAGACCGAAAAGCGCTTAACGTCGCTAATAGATTGGTCTCAGTCTGTAGAATGATCGGATAAGACAATGATTAAATTACTGTTATGGAAGAAGAAGAAGAAGAAGAAGAAGAAGAAGAAGAAGAAGAAGAACAACAACAACAACAACAACAACAACAACAACAACAACCAAATTGATAAGAAATTTATTTTTAAATACCAAGGATGAGAATCTAAAGAGATTTGAATTGTCACTGAAATAACAAAAAAAATATGTAATAGAAATATATTAAACATAGCAAGAAGAAGAAGAAGAAGAAGAAGATATGAGAAATGTTGCCAAAGCAGAAGATGGGGAAAGGAGATATAGAGAATATAGCATAAAGATACTTGAAATAAAAACATGGTTTCTCAGATGGAGACATGAAACAAAAGGAATGGAAGAAGATGTTGAACGATGGTTAAATGAAAGCAAAAAAAAAAAAAAATAAAAAAAAAAGAGAATATTTAAAAGAAATGGGTGCAGACGAAAAATGAAGTGGATGAACCCAAATAAAACCACGCTGAAATTTAAAATAAAAAGAAAACAGGAGAGAAGTAAAAACAAAAAATCTAATAGAAATATATTAAACATAGCAAAATGAAGAACAAGAAGAAAAAAAAAGAAAAAGCCGAAATTGCTACTTGTTAAAGAGAGAGAGAAGTGAAAAAGAAAACAATTTTTTAAAGTGTAATATTTACAGGTCAAAGGAAAAGAAAACAAAAAAAAGAAAAATATATTAAAATTGAGGTCTGGGAAAGAAGAAGAAGAAGAAGAAGAAGAAGAAGAAGAAGAAGAAGAAGAAGAAGAAGAAGAAGAAGAAGAAGAAGAAGTTGCAACCTGGGAATGAAATATTAGAGAAAACGACATTTTATAAAAGGAAGTTTTACGTGTAAGGAAAAAAGAAAAGAGAGACAAATTAGAAAAAGAAAAACTTTGGTCCAGGGAATAATAATAATAATAATAATAATAATAATAATAATAATAATAATGAGAAGAAGAAGAAGAAGAAGAAGAAGAAGAAGAAGAAGAAGAAGAAGAAGAAGAAGAAGAAGAAATTGCTACTTGTGAAGGACGTGTAAGAGAAAAAGAAAGCTTTTTTTTAAAGATAAATATTGTCTGGTCAAGAGAAAGAAAAGAAAGAAAAAGAAAAATTGAGGTCTTGGGAAGAAGAAGAAGAAGAAGAAGAAGAAGAAGAAGAAGAAGAAGAAGAAGAAGAAGAAGAAGAAATTTGCAACTTGTGAAAGAGATAGTAGAGAAAAAGACAGCGTTTTATGAAAGAAAAGTTTTATTAGTAAAGGAGAAAGAGAAAGAAAGAGAGAATTAAAAAAATCCTTGTGCCTGGGAAAGAAGAAGAAGAAGAAGAAGAAGAAGAAGAAGAAGAAGAAGAAGAAGAAGAAGAAGAAGACATGATTTTAAAAAAAGAAAAAAAATATCCAACAAACTCTCAAGAAAAGAAAATCATAGAAGGAGAAAAAATATAGGAAATCAAACGCAAATAGAAAAACAACTAAGAAACGCCTTAACAATCTTGAAAAAGAAAAGATTAAAAGCAATTACAATGATGATCATGTGTGAAGAGAAATAGAAAGAAAAAGTAAAAAACAGATAAACATATTAAAATTGATGTTTTGACTAGGAAAAAACGACAAATATATGTTGCACAATGAAAGTAGTAATCAAATAAACTTTATAAATCTTCTCGATAATCTTAGACTTTTTTGACAAAAATAAACGAAGAGAAAGTCAATGAAATCTTATAGGTAAACGAAAAAATAATAAGACAAGGCCACCGAGTCTAAAATAACTTCGTCTTAAAAAGAAATAGAAAATTTGACAGACATGTACGTATCAAATTTCGTCAGTACACAAAGAATTATTTGCAAATATTTGAACAACTCGTCGTGGCGTAGTGGTAAGCACTCCACTCTTGGAACCAATTGCTTGTGAGTTCGTCTATTTATTGCTAAAGGAAAACAAGTTAAGAGAACATCCTCTAAGTTTGCTCCGTCCATAAACAAAAAGATAAACGTAAACGAGGGTCGGTTGAAAAGTCAATAGGCTGACCGATATAATTTCTTGACATGGGACCAAATGATGGTTATTTACCAATGTACTTTCATTTATTGTTCAAATACTTTTGTTGATCTGTTTCAGAGTTTGGATCCAACTGACACAAAAATCATGGATAGCAGATAGGATTTCATTTGAACGTTTAAGTCTTTTTTCAGCTCACACAGGTTAGGAAAAATAACTTCGCCTTCAGTGGTTTAGCATATCCAATTGAAAGGAAACATGACAAAAAATGTCAATTGAAACAATGGAAATGATTGTAAAAATTAGTTTATTTACAAAAAAAAGATAAATGAACATAACTCAAGTGGTCTTATTACATCAGTTTTTGACTTGTTTGATGAATATATTGAGTAAAAAATTTAGGAGGTTGTAATGGTTATCGTCGTAGGAAATGAACACGGCGACAGGAGTTCAAATACTGGACGAGACGGATTGCATTTTACATAGCACTAATACCCTTGGGAAAGGTATGAATCCTATATTCTCCCTCCAGCTATGGGTAAATAGTAGGGCAGACTAGGTTCTTCAGCCTTGGTGAGGCAACTAGTCTAGGAGAAGGAAAACTCTGAATTCAAAACTGTTAAACTCTGCTTAAAAATTGACCTTGTGTCATATCCTGCCCGAGCGGAGGGGTTGGGTAAATATGTATAGAGTAAAAAATAGTACACTCCTTCAACTAGGGTCTTTAGTAAGTAAAGTGAACATTTCCTAAGGAGTAGGGAAAAGGAAACAGAGTTTACAGTTGTACCTTATCAAGGAAATCAATAGTGATACGTCCTATCATGTCCAAGAAGATTCTAAGCATGACCTTATTTATTGACTCTGCCCCCGGATCGTTTTCTTTTCATAAGGGTGGGTGTATTTCCACTGCATCTACTGTCTACCTTACTCTGGTTTGTTGCTGTTTTTCCCCTTAAACATACTTCTCTTTACATATTACACATTATTTTGTAAATTTCTTATGATTTTTCTTCTGTTCAAGTCTAAAGCACTGTTATATTTACTGACATTTTGAATAGTCTTAAAGTTAGTATTTTTACGAGACTAAAATGTTTTTTTGCAATAAACCAATTAGCTGAGTTTAGATTAATTGAAAATAAAATGAGATTTTGTCGTTTTATCAAAAAGCCATTTATTTTTAAATGACTCGTGCACAGAAGTTGTTGGGTATATCTAATTGAAAGAAACAATGGCTCCATAAAAAACGAATTGTCAATTGAAAAAATAGAAATGGTCCTAAAAATTAGTTTATTTACTAAATACAAAAAAATCCTTAAGTGAGTATCCGTTAACTGTACTAATTCAACAATTCTTTTCAGAGATTTTTATAATATATTAAGACAGCAGATTTTAGTTTTTGGTTTTAACAGCGTAGTTTTCCTTAACTCTCTTACACTGTTGGTCCTTATCGGTCATCGCTCTGGGCAAGTTATTTTGACAGAATTTTACTAAAGTTGTATGAGTAGCTGATCAACTTATAAGCATATGATAAAGAAAAGTATCTAGAATCAATGATCAATGATCAAGTGAAACATAAAATAAGAATAATTTAAACACAGTCCCTCTGGCGGGGCTTACAAAGCAGCTGCGAATCCGAATGAAGAGTTGAACTCTTGTCACCGACTTTATCTCCTCCATAAAAAAACCGTTACTCTAAGAATGATTTATTAGTAACCCGTACATTTATTATCAGATCATGGACGCCTCGGAACTTGAACCTCTTATCTTATGGATTTCTATTCTCTGTTGGTGTGTTATATTCTCACAACCATCATAATTATATTAATAACAACAGCACAACAAATACATTCAGTCAAATACATATACACAGGCGGACTCCATTGCTCAGGTGCGAACGCATTTATTACCTTCTTGAGTTCGGTTCTTCGGCACGACGAGAGAGACACAATTCTTAAAAGTCTTTTGTTTCATACTATGCTAAAATCACCTCCAACGTTCGGCACATCTCGAGGTGATTTAGATCTCAATTTATGTTCGCCGGTCGGGACCCGAAAAAATTAGCCACCGCCTCAACGGTAGAAAATTCAACTCAATGGCAGAGAACTCAATTCTCTGCCCCAATGGCAGAAGCTAAATTGTGTGTCTGCATAGTCCAATCTTAAATCCTCAACTGCTTGGTCAGACCACACTTCTCAACACCATGGTCAGACCTCAACTTCTCAACACCATGGTCGGACCCCAACTCCTCAAAACCAATGTCGGATCTCAACTGAATCTATTTCAAAATCTTCCAAATTCTCAGCCCATCTCTTCTGGGTATGATATCATTACACCCCAGCCCTATTTCCAGTTTGGGAGTTTATTATGATAATCGGCATTGTCATATCCTTTGCGCGAGAGTGTAAAACAGAACCAAATGCTATGCACCTGAACTCTTAACCCGAATAGTTTAAAGCCCAACCAAACTGAATGAGAATGTATAAATAATGAAAAATAATTAAAATAAAAAAAGATTATTCCTTAATTATATAATAGGTGCCTCAAACTATTGGTCCAGTGAATATTTAAGCTCGCCTTTTTTTCTTCTCATTAAATCCCAAATTCTTACAGCCTTACAAGCTAATTTTACGTTCTCGGCTATATCATCTCGGTGCCCTCATCATCATCAACAGTATGAAGGCGTCTCGACCACAATGATTCGTTTGACCCTCAATCTTGAAATCTGTACCAATTGGCTATTGTTCATGGTAAGTCGTATAGACGGCACTCAGTGTCAGTACAGAGCTAGTAAATAGAAAAATGCTTGTCGGTCAACACTTGTGTATCCCTACGTATGAGTCCATAGGAAAACGTCGCTTCTGATTTCCTCCTCACTTCCTGGCAGTTTGGTTTGTTTGACTTTTGTTTTATGGCACATCACAAATTGTTGGTTATCTATAGCAGAATACTATATATATATATATATATATATATATATATATATATATATATATTAGTTAATTGATCAGTAAACCTATTTTTTTTAGATGCACGCTGTTAAATTATCAAGAAATTATTTTTCTAACAGTTCAATTCATCGTAAGTCAACCATTTAAATAATCCCTAGTATTGTTATGTATCACTAACAACTCAATTAAACATCAGTCATTTTTTTACACACAGTTAAATGACCAAAATATTCTCTTTCTAACAATTCAATAAGGCATAAATCAATTGCTTGCACTCAGTATAAATGTACGATGTTCCTTCAATAAGTTTCCAGACTTTTTTCGTATGGGCACTTTTATTGATAGTGCACCCATGAAACTCGAGTCCCCTTCCAAGTAATCTCCTCCGGCTGCAATGCACTTTTGGTACCGTTCCAGCAACTTCTCCAAGACCTAATGGAAGTCCTCTTGTGTGAGCGTGTCAATGACCTTCGTCACAGCCTTTTTCATCTCCTCAATTGTCTCATAACGACAACCTCTGTTTTTCCTTGAGCTTAGAGAATAAGCAAAAGTCACAGGGAGCAAAGTCTGGACTATATGCCCATCTTGGTCAGATAGTCTATGACAAGAATGAAGTTGTGGATTGGTGCATTGTCCCGGCGGAAATGTGACTGGCCCGATTTGAAGAGTGCTGGCCACTTACGGCGGAATCTCTTCCTGAACTCCCTTAAAACCTCAACATATTATCCATGTTGACTGTCTGTCCAGTGGGAACCCAGTGCATGTAGATCATGCCAGTGCTGCCAAAAAAAAGGGATCATCTAAAGTTTCTGAATGGATTTGCTCTGCCTGGCCTCTTGGGTCTTGGAGAGCCAGCATACTTTCACTGGAAACTCTTGGTCTCTTGGTCTCTGGGCCATAGCAGTAGATCCAAATCGCCAGAGCATCAAGAACAGCGGGATCTGAATTGATCAGCTCGACCATCTCCCTGCTGTCATGAGAACGTCTTTCTTTCTACCAAAAATCTACCAATACTAAATAGAAAGACTTGGTATCATATAAAGGTGTGCCAAACAATTTAAAAAGCTACTAAACAAAAATGTAAACATAACAATACAATGAACGCGATTCCCAAACTTCTGGAAGTGAATATCAATAAATGGTGTGTAATGGTTATCGTGGTGTAATGGTTATCGTCGTAGGAAATGGACACAGTGACACGAGTTCAAATCCTGGACGAGGCTAATAGCATTTCACATAGCACTAATACCCTTGGGAAAGGTAGGAATCTAATTATTCTCTCTCTAGCTATAGGTAAATAGTAGGACAGACTGGTTTCTTCAGCCTTGGTGAGACAACTAGTCTAGGAGAAGGAAAACTCTGAATTAAAACCTGTTAAACTCCGCTTAAAAATTGGCCTTGTGCCATATTCTGCCCGAGTGGAGGTGTTGGTAAATAAGATATGATAAACCTATGAAAACTATTACTGCTTCGAGCAAAATAAGATATTTACAGAGTAAACGAAAGGAAAGACAATATAAATTATTTTGCTCATACAAAAACATTAAATCTCTGCATAATACTCATACAGGTATTATTTGAAAGAATGCAAGTGTCTCAACATTTCCACATATCACTCAATCAAACATAAACCTGGTGGTTCGCTTTACCGAGCAAATTAATATTCTACTATAGTCCATAGGTTGTAGCAATTGTGATGTGTTTCGTAATAATAAATATTAAGGTCTCAGCTATGTGTCAAAGAAACTAATATTTGATTATATTTTATGGGTTTTACTTGTGTGATTGGGTTCATGACAATAACTGTTAAGGTCTAATCTATGGATCAAAGAAATTAATTTTCTATTATATTCCATAGATTGTACTTTGTGTCATGGGGTCCGTGGCAGTAATTGTTAAGTCCTCATGTAAGGGTTAAAAAAATATTCGCATGAAATAGGATACTATTCCAAAAAAAAAAGAAATGACATATGAAATATTAATATGAATATACCATGCCTTCAATTGCCTAAACTATCGACATAAAATGTCCCTAGACGGATTGACATGTCGTTCACATAATTTAACTAATCAACCCCTCAAAATAGTCCATACTTAGAGCCGTGTTCAAACGCGATGAGTTTTTTCTTGGAGAAATATATGCGATATCCCGTTAGTGAATAATGTTTTCACATGGATAAACCAGGATTAGCTTACTCGCAAGATACATTCATCAGTTTTATATGGACACTTAATGCTGCCTAGACAACTTACCAAGTAGAATGACTAATAGAGGTTGGTGGCGGGGTTAAGAGAGGGGGTCTTCAATGCTATCGGTATTACAGTATGATAATAATAATAATGATAATAATAATAATAATAATAATAATAATAATAATAATAATAATAATAATAATAATAAGAAGAAGAAGAAGAAGAAGAAGAAGAAGAAGAAGAAGAAGAAGAAGAAAGTTGGCGACTTTAGTCGAGGGTGACCCGAAGGTTCCCTTTTCTATAGCTACTACACCGAGGTGTTAGGGAGGGCGCTACTTCTTTCCATTGATTTTTCCACTTTACCTTTGATCCTCATCTTATATTGCTGAGTGTTAAGCAAGGAGGCATCAAGTACCAATTTTTGAATGTTTGGTATGACTCGACCTGGGATTGAACCCCAATCTTCCACGCCATTGGCGAACACTCTAACCATTATGCGAATGTCCGGTTATAATAATAATAATAATGATGATAGATAAAAAATATTGTGAGTTAGATTTTTTGATGTTACTTTAGAGTTTTACAACGAAAACATGTCTTACAATGATCAGACAAATAATGCGAAGATTTTAGGCAGACGACAGACATAAGAGGACGAAGATGGAACCAGCCCTCAGAAGCCTTACAGAGCAAGACATCCTGACATCGTAATACAAGCCAGAAAAATGTAAATAAAGAAAAATATATCTCAGGAAAATGAGAGGATAATGAAAAGAAAATAGATGGAAAATTCTGATACGCGTTTCGAAAAAGACAAGATAAAACAAAAATACAAAACAAAAATAGGAAAGTAATCGGATGGAAATTGCAAAAGAGACAAACGACTTTGAGTGAAACAGAGATTAGATAAAATATCACATGTCTTACAAAAAAAAAAAGGTAAAAGAAAAATCCAAGAATGGCAGAGGAAAATATATGATCTTTAAAAATATAAATCAGACCTAAAGAAAATCCCTTGCACCTGCAAAGCACAACTTGCTTTGTATTTTTCTTAGTTTATTTTTTGTCATCTGTTTCTTGTACTTTTGTTTATTGATGAAAAGAAAAGAAAAGATAAGCCAGTAGATTTCCTTCTGTGCTGCCAACAACGTAGAGTAAGAAAAAGTGGGCGGTTTGTAATGTACAATGTTGCTAGAAAATCTAATATATAACGCGAAAGGACAAGCAGTGTGCAAAAACACAGATTGGGTTTAAATAGGGTGTTGGTGGTGGTTTGCGGTTGAAATCCTAAACGACAAATAGCAGACAGAAGACCAGAATACATATGAAACTATGGATAGATTTTTGTTTTAACATCTTCCATTTCTCTCTTCAAAATAATACGCCTCAGGCCAACCCGAATACAATATTAAGAAAATAAATGTCTTTCCTCAAACAGTAATGACGTTAAATGCGTCTGAAACCACAAGGTATGTTCACAAGGATTAAGTAATTGAAATATATTTCTTCATATTTAATTTGATCGTATTACTCTAAACTTTATCGTTGCTATATATCAGACCAAAAGACCAATAAGTTCTAACCGTTAAGGCGAGTAATAATTATAACAAACGGAGATGATAAATAAGTATCTCTCAAAGAAAATGAGCATTTTTGTATTGTGGCTCATGGACTGTCAGCAAACAATCTTAGAAATCCATTCTCGTTCTATTTTGTTTTTCTTCTTTGAACATTAGAAACTTTGTCTTTTGCTTCGCCATTAAACGGTAATGTCAAAGCGTTTATTTACGTTTTACTGTCCTCCGATTTAAAGAAAACTTTTTTTCGTGTATGTACCCCTTTCAAATAGGGTTTATTTAATAAATACTGTGTGCATATTTTATCTTTTGGCACATTTCTGTGTATCTTATTTTATTCAATCATTAGGAAGGGTGTCCTCGTTGTGTAATGGTTAAAGCCATGTCCTGCGGAATCGTATTAAACGAGTTTGAACTCCAGTCACGCTATTACGTTCACTTTCAGATACATATCCTTAGAAAATGTATCCTCCCAGTTACAGGTTAAATAGTTCCATTACTGTTCTTCTAGAAGATTAGATTTGGCATTAAATAACCTTCTAAAGGTTGATATGTCATTAAAGAAAGACACCAAATAAACCTACCTGTATGTATATTATGCCATTATCACAAGTAGCTGTAAGTGTAAAAGAGTTATCTGTTTTTTTCCTTCTGTCTAAATATCTTTCTTAGATCTAAGCAACCAAACGATATGATTTATTGATTGATTGATTTTGAACTGAATGTTAACAGATGTAAGTAAGTAAAGTTAGCGACCATAGTCGAGGGTGACCCGAAGGCTCCCTTTTCGATAGCTACTACACCAAAGTGTAGGGGAGGGCGCTACTCCATTCCCTGGATTGCTTTACCCTTGAACCGTACCTTATAATGCTGAGTGTTAAGCAAGGTGGTATCAAGTTCCATTTTTAAAGTCTTTGGTATGACTCGACCTGGGATTGAACCCAGGTCTCCCGGGCCATTGGCGAACACTCTAACCGCTGGGCCAATGTCTTTTGGTTACACGTTTACCGTATTTGACCGCATATAAGGTACACTTTTTTTTACTAAAAATATATTTTCAAATCACCCTGTGTCTTATATGACCTATGTCGGTTTAAAATTCACGATAGGCAGCCGAAATAAGCAACCTGGAAACTCCTATTAGCCTTGACTTTTGTGTGACTTTCATATACTATAAAAGGCTATTAGGCAGATTAAAAGTGTTATCATTTATAATATTCATAATATTAATTTCATCGCGTTAAAAACTACTTTTTTGTTTCACAGGTCTGTGAATGGGTGAAGCAAGTTTGGGATGATATTAGACCAAAAATGGTATTGAAATCTCCTTAAAAAAGCGTGGCATTTGCAATGCTTCTAATGGAATGGAAGATGACGCATTATTTAACGACAATGATAGTTGTGTTGAACATGACTACCAGAGGATTAATAACGAAGACAAACGAATTTTATAGATTTGGATGTGAATAACATTTTAATGGTAACTGTTCTGTTTTGCTTAAAAGTAATATCAGCTTTATTTTTATTCTATTTTCTTATCTTTGAATATAATAATTTTTAAATCAGCATGTGTTCTTTTTTTTCTATTATTTTTCGTTTAGTTGTAATCATGGCACATTTACCCAAAATCACACTTGATAGATATAGGAGGTGTCCTCATGATATTATGGTAAAAACGATGGAGTGCAGAATCGTAAAAATCGAGTTCGAATAGCAGTCACCCTATTACGTTCATTTTCGGTCAAATACTCTTGCAAAAGGTATGAACCCCTAATCCTCCAAGCTTGGGGTTAAGTAACATTTTACTCTTTTTCTAAAAGGGTACTTTTGGCATTAAATAACCAAGGAAGGTTGATATGCTATTGAATAAAGCATAAATATAGGCTAGGCTGTTCCATTTAGTTATCATTTTACTATACAGTATTTTTTTTCTTGATTTGCCCTGCTGCAATCAAGGCGAGTATGATATGCTGTCAAATACTGTACATTTATTGTGTAGTTCTTTTTTAAGATCACAAGTTATCTTTTTAAGATTTTTGGGCCTGATCAACACACTTGCAAAAGGTATGAACCCTTAATCCTACAAGCTTGGGGTTAATTAACAGTTTACTCTTATTCTAAAAGGCTGCTTTTGACATTAAATAACCTAGGAAGGTTGATATGCTATCGAATAAAGCATAAATATAGGTTTGGCTGTACCATTTAGTAATCATTTTACTATACAGTATCTTTTTCTTGATTTGCCCTGCTGAAATGAAGGTTAACCTAATATGCCGTCAAATACAGTAAATTTATTGCGTGGTCGTTTCTTAAGATCACAAGTTATCTTTTTAAGATTTTAGAGTCGATCAACACTAAGATGTTATCAATAGCTGTGGTTGGGGTAGAATAAATGGAGTGACGCTCGAACTGAAACTCAAACAGCTTCCCCAGCACATTTGAGACAGTTTTCTATAATTACACCTGTGCACCATAATATCTATCTATCTATCTATCTATCTATCTATCTATCTATCTATCTATCTAAGACAGATAGGATGTAATCATATCAGTTATTTAAATTCATATGTATAGCACAAAATGATCTGACATAAATATTTTCATCTGACAATCCTGCAATTAACATGAAACGACAAGAAACGTATTTCTTGTGTTCATAATTCGTATTCTTTAGGATGTTATACCCTCTATGTTATTAAACTATGTAAAGACCTTTCTTATTTTAATACTGAATTCATATATATATATATATATATATATATATATATACATATATATATATATATATATATATATATATATATATATATATATATATATATATATATTACACCTACAGTACTAAAGATTCTTCAAAATATGCATGGCAAAAAAAAACAAAAAAACAGCAAGTCAAACCCCCAAAATAAAATGAGACATTGTGGAAAAAAATAGCGTGGATTGTGAAAATTTATTACAGTTTATGTCTGAAAGAAGACATTTCACATTCCCAATTACCTCGAGCATAACAACTTCCTGAAAATAATGTGAAATGATTACTAAGTGTAAACATGTGAACTGAGTTCTTTTGTGAGATTTCCCAATGTATTGACCTCAAGATGTATTTTGTAAATGTTTCCTCGTATTTTTAACTGTTCTATACCTAAAACATTGGCCCAGCGGTTAGAGTGTTCGCCAATGGCCCGGGAGACCTGGGTTCAATCCCAGGTCGAGTCATACCAAAGACTTTAAAAATGGTACTTGATACCACCTTGCTTAACACTCAGCATTATAAGGTACGGTTCAAGGGTAAAGTGGAGCAATCCTGGGAATGGAGTAGCGCCCTCCCCTACACCTTGGTGTAGTAGCTATCGAAAAGGGAGCCTTCGGGTCACCCTCGACTATGGTCGCTAACTTTACTTACTATACCTAAAAAACATAAATAGTAACTGTATATCTTATTTCGATGTTTTCTTTTTTTCTTTTTTTTTTTTACAACATGGCCTTGTTCATCATGCCACGTGCGATAATTCTCACACCTTAAATGATGGTTACCTTATATTTTTTCTTCTCTTTTTCCTCATATTATGATGCGCTATACAGATGACTACAAGTGACGGACTTAATGCGATCATAATTTATTTAAGGTTTTAAGCCTGCTCTCTTATAGCATCAAAGAGGATTTCTGATGCAATTTTTTAAAATCTATTTATCATCAATCAACATTTCTCTCTTTTACTCATTAACCCACCCTTGCACCATCCCTCTTCCCCCCTCTCTCTCAATCTATCTATCTATCTATCTATCTATCTATCTATCTATCTACGAAGATCATTCAAACAGTTCTTAACTTCACCTAGATTTTGGATTTATCACACACTTCTGACCTTGATACAGGCCTCAACTGTACACAAATTGAGATAGAAGTCTGAAGTTTTTCTAGTTTTATAAATAGTGGTTGTGTATTTCTACAACAAAAAAAAATAGCTATAGTTCTTCCTTCCGGGTGAAGCTTTTTGAACAACTCTGGAGGATATATATATATATATATATATATATATATATATATATATATATATATATATATATATATATATATGTATATATACATTGGATTTGAATAAAGAAACGTCTTAACGTGTACAGAGAAGACGGAAGCCATCAGGATAAAACCAAGCTTAATTTGATAATTAAACCAAATTTACGCAATCATATGTGTTTAATGTCTATTTTTCTCCAAACACATTAATCATATCTTGCATCTCTTTTATGGGAATCATTAAAACCTGTCAATTATCGCTTTTTACTCTAAGTCTTTCCCATCTTTAAAGCAATAACAATTCTTCTTTGAATCTTCCTCTTTCATGACCGCCGACAGACGTTACCAGTATAGTGATTATATTGCCATTTGACGTTATTTCTATACTTTTATATTCATTTGTATAGTAGGCATTTTTCAACTTGTTTTCAGAAGTTATCTACACCGTTTGACACTTCGGTTACTTCATAGTTACAAAGTTAGTTTTGCTTACTTTGGTTGTTGGTTAGTTCGTTTGTGTGGATTGCTGATTGGTTTTACGGCATTTCTGCTCTAATAACAATAATTGTCATAATTAAAGGTACAGTTACTAAAGGAATAGAGGGACTGAAAGAGTTGGAATTAAGAGGACGAGTTATGACCATCCAAACGGCATCACTCATATCAGCATAAAATAGTAAGAAGAATCATGAAGACCTGGAGAGAAGTGTTGTCATTCAAACTTCAGTGAAAAGTGAGAAACCCTGCGCTAATGCTGTTGTAAAAAACTATGAAATAATTGGGTCGGCAAGGTGATTCACTGGAAAATGTGCAAGAAATTTAAATTCGACCATACTAACAAATGGTATATGCACAAGCCAGCACCTGTCCTAGAAAATGCCAAGCATAAACTCCTATGGGACTTTAACATACAAACGGATCACCTAATCCCGGCCAGTAGACCAGACTTAACAATAATCAGCGAAAAAAAAAAAAAAAAAGAAGAGAACTTGCAAAATAGTCGAATTTGCTGTCCCGGCAGACGACAGAATAAAACCGAAAGCATGTGAATAGAAGGATAAGTACCTCGACCTTGCTAGGGAATTGAAAAAACTGTGCAACATGCTGGTGACAATATTACCAATTGTAATTGGGGCGTTTGGTACAGTAACTAAAGGATTATTAAAGGGACTAGAGCACTTCGAAGTTGGCGGACAAGTGGAGACCATCCAAACGACAGCATTATTGAGAACGGTCAGAATACTAAGAAGAATCCTGGAGACTTGAGGAGACTTGATGTAACTCAGACTCCAGTGAAAAACCATCGGCTAACGCTGATGTGAAAAACTCTAATGAGTGAATAATAATAATAATAATAATAATAATAATAATAATAATAATAATAATAATAATAAACTGGAACATGCAGTTGACAATTAAACCAATTTTAATTGCTGCATTTGAAATAGTAACTAAAGGATTACTAAAGGGACTGGAGAACTTAGAAGTTGGCGGACGGGTAGAAACTATGCAAATGACAGCATTGCTGAGAATAGCCAGAATCCTGAGACGAGTCCTGGAGACTTGAGGAGACTTGCTGTCACTCCAGTGAAAAGCCATCAGCTAACACTGATGAGAAAAAAACCAATAATAATAATAATAATAATGATAATAATAAAGAAAATTCTATCAACCAGATGGAGGAGATGACACGAAAACATACCAACAATGGGAGCAAGAGAAGTCGAACGATTTTGGACGCAAAAATGGCAACCATGAAAACAAAACGAAAAAGGCGAATAGATAAACAATATGACAAAAGAAACAGAAGGCAGCAAAGAAGGCCCGAAGGCGCCAACACACACCGATTACTCACAACGGCATTAAAAAAATATCAACTGGAAAACGCCAGGTTATGGTTGAATACATAGTTTCTGATTCAAGAAATCCACCTCCATTCACGAAAGACTAGCACTAGAAATAAACAGATACCAACAAGAAGTACATGTACCAGAATGAATGACCGAAGGAAATACCACACTGATCCACAAAGACCCAAGCAACGGAACAGTCCCAAACATCTCCAGACGCAGAAACCTGTCTACCGATCATATGGAAAATATCAACAACACAAATAGGGATGAGATTTACTACTTGCAAATAAGCCATGGATTGTTTCCTGAGGAATAGAAATGATGCCGCAAAGGAACCTGAGGCACAGCAGATTTACCTTACATAGATCAGCACATCCTAAAAAAGGTCAAGACCAGACAGAAAAATCTAGCTGTAGCCTGGAGTTACTATAAAATGCATATGACATAAAATCCAAAATCTGGATAATAAACTGCTTCAAAATGTACAAAATACCAGATGAAGTCATAAACTTTATCGAGAAAACCATGAAAACCTGGAAAGGGGAATTAACAGCAGGAAGGAGAAGTTTAGGTGAAGCGAAGGTTCAAAGAGGTATATTTCAAGGAAATGCTCTATCACCGAAACTCTTCATAATTGACATGATGCCACTTAACCATATACTCAGAAAGTGCACAGCCAGACAGAAAGTTAGTGACTCGCAGGAAAATGTAAATTACCCATTAAACATGGATGGCAAGAAACTATTTCCAAAAAATGAAAAAAGAAGTGGAAACTCTAATACACGCAGTTAGAATATAGAGTCAGGACATAGGAATGGATTTTGGCATAGAAAAAGGTGCTATACTCGTAATGAAAAGGGCAAACAATACCTGGCGGACGGAATGGAACTGCCAAATCAAGACAAGATTAGAACAAACAGAGAAAACGAAACCTCCAAAAACTTGGGTATCTTGGAGGCTGACATCATCAAACAATTGAAAATGAAAGACAAAATTTAAAAAGAATATCTCAGGAGAACCAGAAAGCTACTCGAGACAAAGCTATCAAGCAGAAACCTTATCAAAGGAATAAATACTTGAGCTGTACCTCTCGTTAGATATGTGGGACCCTTTTTGAAGTGGACCAGAGAAGAACTTAAGCAAATGGACCAAAGAACAAGAAAACTAATGACCACGGATACATCCCAGAGATGATGTTTACAAAATATATGTATCAAGAAATGAGGGAGGAGGAGAATTTGCTAGCATTGAAGACAGCGTTGACACATAAATACAACGACTCGAGGACTATATTGAAAAGCACTAAGGAGGACTTATTACAGTGACCAGAAACGATACTGATAACACGGTGGACAACAGAATGACAATAAATAGAAAACAAAAATGGGAAGACAAACAAGTCTATTGACGTTTTAAACGATTAATATGCACCACCTCGCACGAGAAAACGTGGACATGGCTAAGAAAAGAGAGAAACAGAATCTCTCCTAATAGCAGCTCAAAAGAACCTACCTCCATTCCCGACAAACTCGAATCAATCAAATCAAACCAAGAATAGCTAAGACGCAACAAAATAGCAAATGTAGGTTATTTGGTGATAGAGATGAAACAATAAATCACATAATAAGCGAATGCAGCAAATTAACACAGAAAAGGTTCTAGACTAAACACGACTGAGTAGGCATGGTGATCTCCAGGAAGATTTGCAAGAAATTTAAATTTGACTATACGAACAAATGGTATATGCACAACCCAGTATTTGTTATATAAAATGACCCACATAAACTCCAATAGAACTTTAACATACAAACTAATCTTGGCCAGCAAACCAGACGTTATAATAATTAAAAAAAAAGACGAGAAATTGTAAAATTGTGGACTTGGCTGTCCCGGCTGACCACAGAATTAAACTGAATGAAAGTGAAAAGAACAATAAGTACCTGGACCTTGCTAGGGATTTGAAAAAAAAATAGGACATGAAGGTGACAATCATGCTAATTGAGATTGGTGCTTTTGGTAGAGTCACCAAATGATTATTAAAGGGAATGGAGGACTTGGAGGTAGGAGGTCGAAGGGAGACCATCTAAACTACAATAATATTTAGAGCGGCCAGAATACTGAGAAGAGTCCTGGAGACTTCAGGCGACTCGCTGTAACTCAAACCCCAGTGAAAGACCATCAGCAGAGTGATGAGAAAAATTCTCAAGGGGTAAATAATAATAATAATAATAATAATAATAATAATAATAATAATAATAATAATAATTAAATATAGCAAGAAGAAGAAGAAGAAGAAGAAAAAGAAGAAGAACCGACCATCCAAACGACAGCATTGTTGAGATCAGCCAGAATATTATGAAAAGTCTTGAGGAGACTTGCTGTCACTCAGACTCCAGAGGAAAACCATCAGTAAACGCTGGTGTGAAGAACTCTCGACGACGTCGGAATCTCCTTCAAACATTTCCGACGCTCTCAATTTAAAATTGGTAAATACATCGATTATCTTTGCCTTTGGTGTTGTTCGGAGTTTTGCTCATCTCTAGATCAACCGCACCAACACATAATAATCAACGGGATTGCAATTTACGGAGTTAGCCGGCTAGATATTAGGGGTGATACGGTCGCAGAAATTTTCTATCTGACAGCACTTGGTTATTCTGATTGTGTGACATGGCACGGACTCCGGTTACCAGACGTAGTGTCTTCCAGTTGCCCCTTCCTCAATATTCGTTCTAAGCCAGCT
>OY757928.1:38654569-38717069 GCA_963585895.1 Sepioteuthis lessoniana | reverse complement strand
TTAATTGAATAGTTAATGAAAAGTAGCTATACTTGTAACCATTTAATTTTATTGACATATGTTAAATCGAATTGTTAAAAATAGAATGGAAATTCATCTGACGAGCTTTAAAAGGCGCAATAAATTTCTTATAGAAATGGAATATTATATCTAAATTTATATTTTTAAATAAAAAATATATATTTTGTTCTGCTGGTATATTTTGTATTAAATGGTCATGCATTGAGCACTCATTCTTTGGTCATTCACAGTCCTTATTAACTTGGTATATATATATATATATATATATATATATATATATATATATATATATATATATTAGTATATCGAATAAAATCTTTGTCTGATATATGAGGAAATGTAGGATGTTCCTTGCTCGAAAAATAACAAAATGACCTCGAGCCACACACACACACACACACACACACACACATATATATATATATATATATATATATATATATATATATATATGAATTTCTATGTTATCTTCTGTGAAAATTTCACAGATTTTTCGAAATGATATTGAAACATTTAATGAATGAATCTTTAGTTATAATAATTTAAACATTTTTTTTTCAGATGCTATTTACAAAGCTTAAGAAAGTTAAGTGTACGGCCAGAAATATGTATTAGCTAGAATTGAGAGACGTCCTATGTATTTAAAAAAACAAAACCAAAAAAAAAACGACTAATTCAATATATTCTTTAAAGATCTCTTATTAGATGGAATTGCTCTGAAAATAATGAGCAATCTGTAAGTAAGGATGAACTTTCCTGGGCATAACACTAATTTTTTTCTGTGTGAACCTACAAAGAAGAACTTTTCGGATGTCTAAATGTAATATAATTGCCGAAGGATTTTGTTTCATATACCTTGCCTTTCAGTTTAGTTAGGCTGAGAACCTTTCGCTTAGCGCATGGGTTAGTTAGGTGCAACATTAACGCAGGTGTTCACGCTCACACAGAGAGGATGTGTCATTTACAGATGTCAAAATAAAAATCCAAGATAGGAATTGAGACCAGTTGCTTCATCAAGGCTGAAGAACCTATTCTGCCCTACTATTTACCCATAACTGGAGGGAGAATAGTTGGATTCATACCTTTCCCAAGGTTATTAGTGCAATGTGAAATTCGATCTGTCTCGTCCAGGATTTGAACTCGTGTCGCCGTGTCCATTTCCTACGACGATAACCATTACACCACGGGCACCTCCTAACTATATTAATGTTAGAAAGAAGAAAAATTAGGAATATTCGAGTATGATAACAAACGGCTCAGTTATAAAGTTATTAAAGTAAAGTTAGAGAGATAAGACAAGGATGACCCGAAGGCTCTCTTTTCGATAACTACAATATTAAGATGTAAGGGAGAGCCCTAGTCCTTCCCTGGATTGCTTCACTTTACCCTTGATACTTACCTTATAAAGCTGAATGTTAAACAAGGCGACATCAAGTACCATTTTTTGAGGATTGAAATCCCGTCTTCCGGACCATTAGCGAACACTCATTAGAACAATGGCCATTTTGATTTTAAGAAATAAACAACCAAGTAATAAGATAGACACAAAACAGTAAGTTTTACTTTCGGACTAATAAACTTGAAAAAGGTATAAATGACCTTATCCCCCAACACCTAGCTATGGGTTAGGTTTTACCACTTCTGTTTTTCGACAATGAACGCTTGGGAATTAAATTACACAGGAAGATTGATATTTCATCAACCAAGAAACCAAACGAAAGCAAATGAATATTATAGTACGATAATGAGTAAAAGTAAAGTTGGTGACCTTAGTCGAGGGTAACCAGAAGGCTCCGTTTTTAATAGCTACAACACCGAGATGAAGGGAAGGGCGCTACTCCTTTCCCTGAATTGCTCCACTTTACCCTTGATACGTACCTTATTATGCCGAGAAGTATCAAGTACCATTTTGAAAGTCTTTTGTAAGATGCGACCTGGGATTGAACCCCGGTCACCCAAACAATTGGCGAACACTGTACCTACTAGGCCAAAGAGCCGATATTGTATGATGATAAATGGCTCTATTATAAAGTAAGAATAATTTTAATCTAAAAAAAATAAGCAAAAAAATAAAAAATGGGCACAAAACGTTAAATTTACTCAAAGTAGCCATCACTTTTTTCAATTATTGTATCAACACGGCTTCGAAAATATTTTTTATGCTTTCAAAATACATTCTTTAGAAATTTTATTGCATTCCTTTTTAATAGCAGCGTTATGTGAACCAATATTTTGATAGGAAGTTGATTTTTTTTATTTTATAAAAGTCCCCATATAACTTAATCACGGAAGATAAGGTTTGAGCTTAAATTTTGTTTAATTGCTCTTCCCACAGTTTTCTCATAGACTTTCCATTCATTAACGTGCTTTCTTATTGATGTCGTGGTGTCCTTCTTAATCATCGTAGCGAGAGATGTTAAAAAGCCTTTTCGTTTTTTGTCCAATCCTCCACTTCCTGTTTTTCTTAAAAAAAACTTTTTTTTCCCTGAAAGAAGAAAATATCTCTGCTTTGTATACGGTAGAAAAAAAATGACACGATTTTGGCATTTAGCAAATCATAGATTCTTTGTCGTTTCTTTTCTTGCTAAATAATATTGGACTGAATTTTAATAAAAAGTGCTTGAGTAATAGAGTTAATCATGAAAATTTAGATTTATTACAGTTTTTTAAAACATTGGACAAATCGGACTAAAAAACGTTTTGAAAATTATTCCATATTTTGCTTCCGAACCTTGTATGGCTGAACCACTTCAAATGCAACGATTGGAAGAAAATATAAATAGAAAATACACCGGAATGCTTATTTCTGTTCACCCTGCAAAACCACAATTGTCCAGCCATTGACGTCCCATCTTGCAAACCAGTCTAGAAAGTCGAGCTAGATATGTTCAACATTGTAGAACATATGTAGTTAATCGAACACATAAGCGCCGTTTTCTAATTGACTCCTACGCGTGGACACGCTGGTGCTTGCCAACGAGTAAAAGATATATCCATCACTTCAGTTTGAAGATCAAAGAATTTGAAGTCTTCTCAATGAAACTCTTCGGTAGCTTGATGAGTGACCACTTGATAATTGCTGGTACTTTGACAAAGCTTTGTAGAAAAAACACCTACCAGAAAACTGTTCTAAAATAATGAATTGGAGAGAATACACTGATGATTTTAAGATGACTCTAAAAATAGTTTGATGCTCTTAAACACGAACACTTATCATTTCCTCATATGTATTTTAAAGTTAGAATTGCTGTTGTTTGAGTGAATTCATATTTGTTATAAGAAAAGACAGCGGCGAAGTAGCTGAAGTTCTGGACTGCCACCTCGAAATTAGTGAGTTCTTTTTAGGACTTATAAATTTAGGAACAGTTTGAGTTCTTTAACAATATATTAAATAGTATCAGTGCTGTTTTTCTACAAGGATGGTTTTGACATTAAATAAACCACGAAAGTTGATATGTAATTTAACGAGGAAACCAAATATATAGTCATTTTAAACGTGATCATGATATATTTTTTACAAAATCACTTTATTTCTGTTTTAAACTCCATTCTATTTGCCTGCCCCTTTTTCCTTCCCCACTTACTATTGGTGGAATTTAGAATACTCCAACAGTATCCCGTGCAAAAGGACGAGACTCCACCAAACAAAAAGTAGTGTATAGAAAATGGCACTTATGTACATTTAGTAGTGAGGATCGAATTATGGAGATCTGCCGAGCGATGAGAATCCCTTCACAACCACTATTCCTTGGTTGACTCTGATCTGGATTTTTAGTGCCTGTTAAGGTCCTACTTATTGTTCAAATATACCTGTTTGTAAATCATTCGTATTCAATTGAACCGTATGCCAAAAAAACAAAAAAAAAAATATTAAGAAATTACACAAAAAATGTAAATATGAACGCAAAATGTACGGGGTTCTCCAGCCATAAAATAGTCCTCAACAGATTGATAAATATTAAAACCAATCAAGTAATCAATTAAGCTATCAATCAACATGTAGATTTGGATGGTTTGGTTTGGTTTGTTGGGTTTTATGGCATATCAACCTTTGTAGGTTATTTATCGCCAAATCAATTTTTATGCATTATGTTCTATTTAAAACAATTCAGTTTAGCATAAGTACACAGTTTAATTGCCAAAAACATTTCCATTTCAAACCATTCAACCAGTTATTTGTAACAATTCAGTTAAGTGTAAATACAGTTTTAATGTTGAAAAACAGTTCTATTTCTAATAATTCAGTTAATCATAAGCACACAGTTTAAATTTAAGTACGGTTTGTCAAAAACATTTCTGTTTCAAGCTATTCAGTTTTGTCAAACAATTCAGTTTAGCATAAGTATGCTGTTAGTTCTATTTAACCGATAGATAGGTCCCTATTAGGAGCTACCACTCCGGGCCAGAGTAGACCTGGGAGCGATGGCAATGAATGGGTACTCCGCATTCCCCAAAGTTCCAGCACTGCTGGAACCTCACCATCAGATTGTTTAGTGGCATATGTCAGGACACTCGTTAGTGGGGTCTTACCCCTCTGCAGAGGCACAGTCAGTGTATTCTACGACCCCAGCTGACTGGGCAATGTAGATTTTGAGAGTTTTCCTATTACACCCAAATTTACCATGTTGTCATGACTCCTAGTTCCACTCTGAAATGCTTATATAAGGCTTGATAACAATGTCGAAAGACTTCTACTTCATATTTATTCTCCATGATGCTCAAAAACATTTAAAATGCTTTAATGATATTTTTTTCTTTTAAACTGGATACAACTGCTATTGGATATGTTCAATGTAGGATTTCTATGGTCAGAAAATATCCTCCTCCGCCTTCTTCCTTTTCAGGTTTAATTGATTTATCATTTGATGACTTTTAACGTTAGCATTATTTTTATTCTTTCTTTCCTATTTTTGTATATCATTGATTTTTAATAAAGCATGCTTGTAAATTCCTACAATATTTAACCCCACAAAACAGCAGCTATACGGCCACTTACCTCTCATCTTACACATCGTCCAAGTGTTGCATACATATATATACTGGATACATACCGACGCAATGATAACAGACGCATGATAAACGACAGACGCACGAATAAAGGACGCAGGAAGACTTCTTTAACAACATATTTACCTCTCACTTTATTGCAAGGGTTCGAAAGGGTTGTTCAAGGTTTGCATGTGAGAGGGTGCTGCAGACCGAACATAAACTTCATATTTTGACCTCCACTACTTATGACCGTCACGTTGTGTCTTTCTTGTTCTCTTGATGTTCAACCAGATGTCTTGGGGTCCACTGCCGGATGCTGGCTTTCTTTACTGCATCTTATCAGCATCTTCTCTGGCCCCCAGTTCATCAGGGCTTCAAGCCCCATCGGCCTGGTGTGGCTTTCCTTACCACATCTCGTCTCTAACTCTCTGGAAGTCAGCTGGCAACTGCTTTGGCACCCCGAACTCAACTCAATTATATAATAATTCAACGCCCACACGATCGCCCACTGGATCTTTGAAATCGAATGTTTAATCGTCATCAAGCGGAAATAACTGTCATGCAGTTCAGAGGTTACTCTCTTCCAGTGCATCACTGTAGTGGCACAATGGGCCTTTCACCTTGTCCCATATCATAAGCCTTAATCCGCCCACGCGATCTCTTTCGATTACTGGCCATTGGAATGTGTCACTTCCTTCCGGTGTATCACCTTGGAATAGCATTTTTGGGCCGGGGCGAGGGTCAAAATATAACACAAATAAGACGATCAAAACACCATACTGGATACTGCTGGTGAAGTAAGGTCAAAATCACAATCAACATTATCTTATGGATTCCTACGAATAGACGTTTAAGAGTTGGTTGAATTGCAAGGATTTATTTACAACAGGTTTGTGTGGACTCTGGATGCAGTCTAAACGACCAGGCAGGAACGATAAAATATAAGGATAGATAGTGAGAATCGGAGAACTCTCTTCTATCAGTATGTCTGTATGATGATGATAATGAGGATGATGATGAAATTTTATATATTTGTTTTTATCGATACTTTTTGTGTGTGGATGTTTTTGTCCCATTTACCTAAGTATATTCACTTATTTTGTGATATTTTAGAAATTTATTCATATTTTTTTCTTTATATTTCATCTTCGATCTTTTTTAATCATTTTTTTTTGGCTTTATTAAACCTATCATTTTAAAATCTATTTCTACATGTTGCCTTGTCTTTCGGGATTCATAAGTATAGATTTATTTTTTTCTTTGCTATAAGAATCTTTTGTCCTATTCACTTAACGAGACTTAAATATTTGTTATTTTTTTTTTAGATATATTTTTTGTTTATTTATTTATATTTTTCTAACCTGTTTTTACTTCATTTCTACCCTTTTTAATTCTACTTTTACTTCTTGCAGTCTCTTTCATGTTTAATAATTTTACATATCTTTAGCGTTTGCTTTTTTTTCATGGATTCTCTCTATAATTTTTTTTCTAACGGTGCAAATGTTAAAGATTTATCAATAACAACATAATATCATCGACGTCCTATTTCTTCTTTCTCTTCTTTATCGTCCAATGTTTTTTTTTTTTTACTGTATTTTTCATTTTCTTCTTTTTTTATGTGTTTTTCCTTTACACAATTTTTTTTTTTCATTTCTTTCTGTTACTGAAGTTTTTTTTCTTTGATATTTAAAAAAAAATCTTCAGTCACAGAAATAAGTTACTGAATTAATTCACGAATGAAAAAAAAATTCAATTTTTTTTAGCCAGCTTTATTTTCATTTAACCAATAATTCTACAATGTCTACAATTTCATTTTTCCTTTTTTTTAATATTCTTACTTGATATTTCAATACTTACGATCTTGATAGTGAATATTCACATTTACTCCATAATATTTTCATTTTAAATCGATCTTTTAACCTTTTATTATATTTCCAGTGGGTTTTTTACACGAGCATTAATTGATGGTCTTTAGCTAGAGTTTAATTGGTTTGATATCTTTGTTTAATGGCATATCAACCTTTGTAGGTTATTTAATGCCAAAGCCGTTCTCCTAGAAGAAGAGGTACAATTTAACCCATAGCTAAGAGAATAAGGGGGTTCTATACCTTTCCCAAGGGTATTTGCCAGAAAGTGAACGTAATAGCGCGACTGGAGTACGAACTCGCTAACTACGATTCCGCAATCCATCGCTTTAACCATTACACCAAGAGGACCCCCCCTAGAGTTTGAGTGACAGCAACTTTTCTCAAATTTCCGAGGTTTTTCTTAGTATTCTGACTGATCTTAAAAATGCTGTATTTTGGACGGTATCCACTTGTTCTGTAATTTACAAGTCTTCTAGTCCCTTTACCAATCTTTAGGGATCATTTTCAAGCGCACCAATCAGAAATTGTATCACCGTCACTTTCATGTTTTATAGTTTTTTTGTTTTCTTTGTAGGGGGTTCTTTAAGAGGTCTAAATATTTATCTCTTTTTTCCCTTTAAGAGGTCTAAGTATTTATCTCTTTTTTTACTTTCTTTTAATTTTACTCTGTTTTCTGCGGGGACGGTAAATCCACGATTCGGCAAGTTCCTATTAAAAAAAAAATGTTGTTAATTATCACTAGGTCTGGTCGTCTGGCTCTGATTTGGAAATCTACTCTTTGGTCCAAATTCTTGAGAATTTTGCGCATCTCATTCTCGAGACAGATTCTGAGTTGTGCATACACCACTTGTTCGTATGGTCAAATTTAAATTTTTTTCATAATTTCTAGATGATCACCTTCCCCATCTAGTAGTGTAAGGTTTCCACCATTTTGAAAAAATTGTGTTGCATTCGCGTATAATGAGACGAAATGATCAATTGTATAATAAGCAAAGGATCAATTATAAATTGATCCTTTGCTTATTATACAATTGATCATTTCGTCTCTATTATGAGCGAATTATTATACAATTGATCATTTTGTCTCTATTATAAGCGAATAATTATACAATTGATCATTTCGTCTCTATCATGAGCGAATTATTATACAATTGATCATTTCGTCTCTATTATAAGCGAATTATTATACAATTGATCATTTCGTCTCTATTGTAAGCGAATTATTATACAATTGATCATTTCGTCTCTATCACACTTTAACGTATTTGGTTGCTTCTAATCTTGTTTTACTTTAACATAATCGGTTCGTATGGCGTTTTTTGTCCTGGTTTTAAAAGATATGTATTTCTAAAAGTCTCCCTTCATTATTTGGCCCAATCAGCTGGGTTTGAAAAATACATTGACTGCTTCTCTGCCAAGAGGTAAGACTCCCTCAACGATGTCCTGGATATGCCACAAAATAACCTCATGTTGAGACAGCAGTATTAATGGAGTTTAGGGGAGCGCGGAGTATCGTTTTCATACAATCGGTCCCAAGCTCACTCTGGCCTAAAGAGGTGGCAACTGATTGGGTTCTATCTATTTGTCAAATAGAATTAAACTGTGTTATTACGCTAAACTGAATTCATTGGTCTAGTGGGTAGAGTGTTCGCTAGTGGTCCGGGAGACCTGTGTTCAATCCCAGGTCACGTCATACCAAAGACTTAAAAATGGTACTAGATACCTTCTTGCTTAATACTCAACAATAATGTACGTATAAAGGTTTAAGTGGAGCAATCCAGGGAAAGGAGTAGCGCCTTCTGCTACACCTCGGTGTAGTAGCTATTGAAAAGGGAGCCTTCTGGTCACCCTCGACAACGGTTGCCAACTTTACTTTTTTACATTTAAGTATGTGCATTTTTTATTATACTAAACTGAATTGTTTTAAATGGAACCGTTTTGGCATTTTAACTGCGTACTTATGTTAAACTGAATAGTTTGAAAGAGAACTATTTAACTGTGAGTAAAAAAAAACAACTGTACTTATGATGAACTGAATAGTTTTAAATAGGACTATTTATAACATTCAAACTGTGTAGTTAGGCTAAACTGATATGTTTGAAATAGAACCGTTTTGAAATTTAATTCAGTGTAAACGAAAAAATATATACTTATACTGAAGTGAGTTGTTAGAACAAGAAGTGGTAATGTATATAAAAATAAATTTGTCATTAACAAAGCTACAATGTTTGATATGCCACCAAACCAAACAAAACCAAACTAAATCTTTCTTAGTCATGTCCAAGTCTTTACGTGTTCAATTTCGTTTGCTTGTCACTTGAAATTTCCATACAATTGTTTTTCTTCCCATTGTTTGTATTTTATCGTTGTTCGGTTGAAATGTGTTTGTGTTATTTCTGGTTGCTTTAATTAGTATTTCTTTGCTTCTTTTATGTAGTTCTTCAATTCTTGTATCGATGCATCAAAGTTTTCTACAATGCAGCAAAGTTCTCTTTCTCCTTTTCTTGAAAAAAAAATGTACTCCGTCTATAGCATCTTTTGGATGTAAGGCTTAATGTATCATCATAAGTTTTATGATGTCGTTAATCTGCTTAATTTCTTCCCTCACTCACTCCAAGAATTGTCCCCTGTATCTTACGATAGAGACAGCCAAGGTATTCTTCCCTTTGATAAGATTTCTGTCATATTGTTTGGTTTCGAGTAGTTTTGTCGTCTTCTTTAGATTATATTATTGTTGTATAGCCATGATACAACTATACATAAACATATACATGCAGAAACATAATCAACACTAATGACGTACGAAAACACTTCTTTAGAAAAATATACCTCTCACACTTTATTCTTGAAAGGGTTGATATTGGCTATGTGTGAGAGGTGAGTTGGAGACGGAACAGACTGCAACATAGTGACCCCAAGTTCCTCTGACTATAGCAGCACTTCTTCCTCATTCTGCTGGGCTGCTTAACCGGGGCCCTGGGGGCCCAAGCCTTCTGTCTGGAGCTGGTTCTCACTGCTTCGAACTGCAACTCGAACTCCAACTAACTCAAGCCGTCTGTGGCACCTGGTTATATAATGGTTTTACGTACAGCTGTTTCCTGTGGGCGTCGCAATTGCACCAAATTCAGCCCGTACACAGGTCAATGCGATACCCCGATATTTTCGACCGGATGCACCTGTTTCTTGATTGACAGCTGGGTCCAGGGCCAATATGTTACATTATATTTTAATCCTTGTCAAGTTCTTCACACCAGCATTTACCGATGGTTTCTTTCAGCAATTTGAGTGACAGCAAGTCTTCTAAAGATTCCAGGACTCTTCTCGGTATTCTGACCAATCTCAACAATGCTGTAGTCTGGATTATCTCCACTAGTTCTCTTATTTTCAAATGTCCCTGTCCTTCTTCCAGTCCTTTGGTTACTGTACCATGAGCACCAATTACAATTGGTATCACCATCGCTTTCATGTTCTACATTTTTATTCATTTTCATTGCAAAGTCGTAATACTTATCTTTCTTTTCGCTTTCTTTCAATTTTACTCCGTGATCTGCTGAAATAGCAAAGTCCATAATTGGGCATGTTCCCTGCGGTGTTTTTGAGTTGCTGATAAAAGGGATTAAGTTTCTCTCAAAAAGTTTCGTATTCTTAGCCACGTCAACCTTTTCTCCTGGCCGATGCCGTTTGTTAGTTGCTTAAAACGTCCACAGACTATTTTTTCTTCTCATATTTGTTTTCTGGTAATGTTCGTTCTGTTGATCCTCGTGTCGCCAGTTTTGTTTCTGATGGCTGTAATTAATCTTTCTCCGCGAGTTTCTGTGTAGTCTTCGACTTTTTGGATTGATGCGTCAATGCTCTTGGTAAGTCCTCTTCCTCCTTCTTTCCTTGACATATATATTCCGTCAACGTCATCTCAGAAATATAAGGTCTCATGCATCATCTTTAATTTTCTTCTTTGGTCCATTTGTTTGGGTTCTTCTTTGGTCCACTTCAAAAATCGTCCCGGGTATCTTACAAGGGTTACAGCTCAGGTATTTATACCTTTGATAAGGTTCCTGCCATATAGTTTGGTTACGAGAAGCTTTCTTGCTCTCCTGAGATACTTTTTAAAAAACGGTTTTCTTTCATCTCCACTTATATATCAGCTTCCCATAATCTAAAGTATTTGTACGTTTCCTTTTCTCCGAGCGTACTATTTTTTTCTTGATTTGGTAGTTCCATTTCGTCAGTCATGTGACAATTTCCGCTTTTCATTATTTGCATGTCACATGTTTCTATGCCATTTTCTCTATATCCTAAATATATAATCTCACGGCCTATATTTGAATTTTCAATTCGTTTTCATTTTTGACAAACAATTTGATGTCATCCATGTACTTTAGGCTATTTATCTTTTCCTGCGATTCCATGAGTTTGTATCCTTTGTGAATTTCCTGAGAATGTGGTCAAGTGGCATCATCGCTATTACAAATAATAATAGCGATAGTGCATCTCCCTGGAATACACCTCTCTGGATCTTCTCTTTTCCTCAGCTTTTCCCACCTGCTGCCAGTTCCACTCTCCAGGTTTTCATAGTTTCCACGATAAAGTTTATTATTAACATTTACTCTTTTAGAGTTTTTCACATCGGGGTTAGCAGATGTTTTTTCACTGGAGTTTGAATAACAGCAAGTCTCCTCCAGTCTGGAGGACTCTTCTCAGTATTCTGACCGTCTTCAATAATGCTGTCATTTGGATGGTCTCCTCTCGTCCGCCAACTTACAAATCCTTCAGGCCCTTTAATAATCCTTCAGTCACTGTGCCAAAAGCACCAATGACAATTCTTTCATTATTATTATTATTATTATTATTATTATTATTATTAATTTCACTTTATGCAACGTTTCCATACCAGCATTAACTTGTTGTGTTCCACTGGAATATAAGTTCTTAGTGTTTCCTTTATTGGTTCATTTTTTGGCTGGTTAATAGTTACCAGACGTAAGCATCCATCTTTTTTTTATCATACTTACCCAACCCCTTCGCTCGGGCAGGATATTACACAAGGTCAGTTTTTAAATTGAGTTTAATAGGTTTCAATTCAGATTATTTCTTCTTGACTAGTTGCCTCACCAAGTCTGTTCTACTATTTACCCATTGCTGGAGGGAGAATAATTGGATTCATAACTTTCCCAAGGGTACTGGTGCTATGTGAAATGCCATCAGTCTCGTCCAGGAATTGAGCTCGTGTAGTCGTGTCCATTTCCTACGACGATAACCATTACACCACGGGCACCTCCTCTTTTTGTATACCATCCAACTTACAGTTAAATGTATCGAAAGTATTTCTTTATTTGTATTGCCAGTGTTAATTTCTATGATTATATTTTTGCATTCAATTCTGTTCTTTGTATGACTCTTATTCTTCTGGAGATTTGTCTTCTTATTTTGTCTTTATTTCTATTAAGATTGATGCTGTTCACTTTAATACTTCCTAAATATTTATAAGTTTTCTTGTTCTTATGTTTCCTCGGGCTTCTCCTCTTATTACTCTATCCTCACATTAACCTTAAAAAGCCTTTTATACTATTATTACAATATCTATAAAAAGATAAAATTCAGTTAGTTAATTTATCTGATGTTCCTTTATTCTATTCCTAAACATAATTTCTGAAATCATCTAAATTAATGTTAAATGTTTCCCTAATTCTTGTTTTGATTTACTAAAGAAATTTAAAAAATATATTTCTCTAAATGAAAAACTCCAATGTGTTGCTTTTGTGACGCGAAATCGTCTAAAATCCCAAAACGGGACTTTATTTTTGCACGTGTGAAGACGGGGCAGGTTGGCACTTTATCCCCTACAGAATAAGTCCTGTTCAGAGTTTTTCTCTCAGGCATATAAGAACTGGCATATTACGTGAGGGAATAATTTAGGACCAGACTGACCGCCGCTGGCAAGGGGTTCCAAATTTCACACTATCACACACCCACCAGGCCGCTTTCTTCCTACCCCGAGACAATGGAAGATAATGAGCCTATAGGTTTTAGTTGTAATAATATTAATATTGTAGTAGTCGGCAACTCCGGTTTCCCGTGTGATACTTTAGGAATTAATAGGACAATTCTAAGCAAGATAACATAAGGCGAATAGAAGCTGAAGAGAAAGCATGAAGTAACAACATAGACCACATGGTAAAAATGAAAATACATAAATTCCTTTACTACAATTATGCACACGTTCAAAGTGTCAAAAACATATAATTGGACAGTCCACGAATATAAACGTCTTTTCTGACTTTTGTCTTTCTTCAAATTGAGAGAGAGAGAGTGGTAAACGAAATTTGGGTATAAAGGAAAAATGTGTCCCCAAAGTTACTTATCTTATTTTCGACGGGGTTCCACAGGAGAATTTTCTTCTTTCACGGGCCAATAGACTTTGTTCTGTTTTTAATACTGGCTTGAAGGATTTGGAGTCCTTCGTGTCTCAGTTAATCTTTTGTCTTCAACAGGGAGTAAAATGGCTATGGTTCGTCTGCCACGAGCCTTGCTCAAAAACTAAATTTCTTCCTATTTACTTCCTCTGAGGGGAAGGGAGCCCCACTTCCGTTTTGGGGTCCCAGCCAATCATTTGGCTTCTCTCTCTTTCCCCTTCCGATGTCCGGCGACCTGAGGTCACTAAGTACCAACATCTGTTTATCCCCTCTGTGACCCACATTCTCTCTTAACGGTCACTTTTTGACTGCTAGATAGTGCTAATTCAACACGGGAGGATAGTATCAGTCTTACCTCTTCGTCTCCGTGAGCTATCACGTGACACTTTGTTAGTTGCTTGGTTGGGTTTTATCACATATTAACTCTTGTTGGTTATTTAATGTAAAATCCTGTTTATACATAACATATATGAAATATATGATTTGTACGGAATAATTTGCTGGTAAGATTTTAAACAAGCCAAACCTCATTTGCTTACACTCAGTTTAATGGTTTAACATTAGTCATTTGTTTGCTCACAGTTAAATGGTTAAACAGTTTATTTGATCAATACATGGGACACAAACAGATAATACCACTCCAGAACAGAGTGGACTTGGGAGTAATCGCAAAGATAGGGCACTCCCCACTAGTTATAGGACTGGAATCTCACATATTCAGTTGCATTTCAGCGTCATATTCATGACGATAGTCCTACTTGACCCATAGGTGGGACGTTAACTAGTACTCCTCTTTTGAGTTGGGAGTAATGGCTATGAAGGAGTTCTTCACTTTCCTCAAAGATTCTGGACTGAAACCTCACCGTCATCAAAGTTTTTGTGTCATATCAAGGACAAAATTAGGGAGGGCGCCTGAAATTTCTTTCGTGGCGTACCAACATATTGTATAGTAACAGCAAAGTGGGAGTTTTTGAAATCTGTCTTAAGGGTCAATATCCAGTTTGATGTGAAATTTTGAAAAAAAAAAAACCTACCATAACTAAAAATTATTTTTTGCTTTGATCTTTCAATTTATTCGTTGCAAGTCAATTATTGTTTTTCTGTAAATCTCTTAGACATTTAAAAAAAGGACGTGGGCCCTGTTTGGTCTATACATGCAAAAAATACAGTTACGAAAATTACAGCTTCTGGAGCTTATTTCTTGCACAAAAATAAACCTTTTTCCTATGGAAACGAGTTGAATTTCCGTAATGTATCACTCTCTTGACTGATATATGTTTATATCAAAACAAGCAAACGGGACATTGGCCCAGCGGTTAGAGTGTTCGCCAATGGCCCGGGAGATCTGGGTTCAATCCCAGGTCGAGTCATACCAAAGACTTTAAAAATGGAACTTGATACCACCTTGCTTAACACTCAGCATTATAAGGTACGGTTCAAGGGTAAAGTGGAGCAATCCAGGGAATGGAATAGCGCCCTCCCCTACACCTTGGTGTAGTAGCTATCGAAAAGGGAGCCTTCGGGTCACCCTCGACTATGGTCGACGACTATCAATTTTACCGTGCAATAAAAACGATTAAATAAAATTGACATACGAATTGAGAAGAGTAGGCTAGTGTAATTTGCCTAAAACTCAGCTTTTTTAAAAACATTTTCCTTCTTTGCATATGTATTCTCTGATGAAATTCCTATTATTTAAATGACCAGGCACAATTTTTTGCGTGTTGATTAGATTATCTATTTGCCATAGACTAGTTTGAGTCATTTTTCTTTATATTTACTTTTGCTGATTTTTTTTATGATCACTCGTTGTTGATTGCAATAACCAGCAGTCGAACTAAAAAATATTACATAAGATACTAAAGTTAGAGCCTCTTTGACCTACTTTATGCAAAACTTTTAATACTTTCTATTTACTCCTGAAATCAGTTTATTTGTCATACGCCATATATATATATATATATATATACGATATCTTATTTCTTCATTTATTTTTTAACATGTAAGTCTTTTCGAGCTCTACTGACTTTTTTATGATTTATTCCTTCTCTCTTTCTATGTCTTGATTCTGCTTTCACATTAAAACCCTCACTAACTTTTTAATTCTCCTCACCCAACGATAGTAACAGGTTGAATTCGAAATTCACAATCCAAGAACACCTTTAGCAAAAGCTTATTATAACATTCTAATGAGTAATAGATGAATAACAGGATTCTTCCAGCTTTTGATCTTTGCCGTGATGAAGTCAAAAAAGGTTGTCTTTCCCAGGATCAGCCACCTATATATATATATATATATATATATATATATATATGAGGATCATTAAATAAGTTTCCGGACTTTTTTCGTATGGGCACTTTTATTGATAGTACACACATGAAACTCTAGTCCCTTTCGAAGTAATCTCCTCCAGCTGCAATGCTCTTGTTCTACCGTTCCAACATCTTCTGCAAGGCCCCATGGAAGTCTTCTTGCGTGAGTGTGAAAATAACCTTCGTCAAAGCCTATTTAATCTTCTCAATTGTCTCATAACGACTGCCACTGAGCTTAGGGAATAACCAAAAGTCATAGGGAGCAATGTCTGGACTATAGGGAAGGTGGGGAACTGTCTTGATGCCCATCTTGGTCAAATAGTCTGTGACCAGGATGGAGTTGTGGACTGGGGCATTGTCCTGCTGGAAATGCCACTGACCCGATTTGAAGAGTGCTGGCCTCTTCTAACGGAATCTCTTCCTGAACTCCCTTAAAACCTCAACATAGTAACCCTAACCCTAACCCTTTGGCCAATCAACTCTGGTATTCTGACTTCCTTACACCTCCCACACCCTCACAGGCTTACTGTTTTCTGGAATCTCTTATGCCACCCAAAAACTGATGCTCGATTCATGCAAGATGGCCCAAAAGCAGTTTGAAGCATTCCATACGTTTTTGTGGAATTTTTTTTTCAAGTTTAAAACACAATTTTATTGCATATGGTTCTTCTAAAGTGTCCTCACGTCCAGATTGCATTTTGAAATTCACCAGCTCTGACGATCAGGCTTTAGTAGGGTGTGTTCTAATTGCTGCTGTAGCTTTTCATTTAAACCTGAAATCGTAAAAATTGGTCAGTCATCTGTAAGATATATAGCAATAACATACCGAATTTTCAAGAGTCAACGACAATTTTAAATGCCTGTACAAAAAAGTATGGAAACTTATTGAATGTACTATGTATACAGGAGGAACGATAAAATTGTTACCCTAGAAAAGACGACATGATTCCATTTCCGTTTAATGAAAACCGGTTTTCTTTTTTTTTGTTTCAGACCATCTACTAGTTGCCCAGTTGTGTACAAATCCCAAGAGCTATAGAAGCCTTCTATCATGTCTGAAAATGACACAATGTTCAATGAGCGAGATCGGAGATGCGCCGCTGTACAAGTCATGCTCTCTACCGATCCAAGTTATGACAACAGGAACATTGCCAGTACCCTCAAAATGCGAATCTGGATGGCTATGAATAACAGGGACGTGCCTAGCGTGACGAAAACAAAGTTTCTGGCTACGGGTATGGTCTTTGGTGTGGTTTCAAGTGAGGGCTACATCATACCACCTCACATCTTCGAAGTCAGCTTGAAAGTCAACACCAAAGTTTACGTGGATGTGCTGAAGAGTGTGGGGATCCCCTGGTACAATCAGGTGGCCGGTGTCAGACCCTGGGTGTGGCAGCAGGACTCGGCGCCGGCTAACAAGTTCAAAGAAACCCAGGCTTGGCTTCAGAAGGAGTGCTACGACAATTTACCCTTCTCTCACTGGCCCCCTCCTCCCCCGACCTGAACCCGCTGGGGTACTTCGTTTGGTCATACGTCGAGAACATCACCAACATGTCTTCCCACAATACCAAAGCCAGCTTGATCGCCGCCATCCGCCAAGGATTTGCCGAGCTCCCGCCGGCGCTTGTGGAAAAGCGACGCTCGCAGTTCCGTATCCGTATCGTGGCGGTAATTGAGGCTGAAGGTGGCTACATTGAATAGATGTGAGCTCTACTACATAATCAAGTTACTTGAATTGATTTTTTCAATAAAAAGTTTAAAAATAAAGGTGTAGTGTTGTTTTCTTTAGGACGGCAATTTTATCGTTCCACCATATATATATATATATATATATATATATTGAACAGAATATCTAGCTTACTTTGGCCTAGTTGGCTGGGGCTGCAGAATACACCGACTGCATCTATGCTGAGGGGGTTAGACTCCCGTAACAATGTCCTGGATTTGACACTAAATATTCTGATTGTGACGTTCCAGTGATGCTGGAAGTTTGGGAAATGTGATGTAGCTCTTCATTGCTATCACTCCCAGGTCCACTCTGGCCCGAGGTGTTAGAACCTGATAGGGTCCTATCTATAGAATTGTTTGACATTTAAACTGTGTACTAATGCTAAATTAAGTTGTATTCTATTTTATAATTTACCGTGTGTAAACAAATGACTGATGTTTATTTGAATTGCATGTGATACATATTATAGTTGAATGTATTAAACTGTGCAAAGAAAAATTAAATGAAATTATTCGTATCAGATGGAAATGAGTGAAACCATTTAACTGTGTAAAATATGAGCTCAGACTCGTTTAAAAATGTATCTACAAAATGTGTTGAGAAATCATACATTTAACATACATGTAAAAAATGGATTTGCCATTAGATAATTTACAATGGTCGATATGCCATAAAACCAAACCAAATCAAACCAGCTTTACTTGATAACAGCTGAGTTATCTTTGAATAAAACTCACGTCAATCTATTTCCTTGTTCATTTTTAAATGCATTTTCTAAAGGGACCAATCCTAGGCTTTCGATTATTTTTCGGCTTGGACATCATTCCCTGCTAATGATAAAATATAATCCAATAAAACCTGCTGCATCTTAGAGAGAGAACTATATGGTTTGCCTGATGAAATTAATATGGATTAACTATTATTACTGACCAACAATATTTTGGGTTACAGGACACATTTATGTCCTTGTTACTTATTATTACCGTTTTGTTTTCTCTTTTAATATTACTAACTGGCCAACTCATTTTTCCATATTTTACATAGATTGTTCGCATAACTTTTTCGTGGACACCGATAATGTAAGTATTTACTCAACCCCTGCAATATGAACAAAATGTGGCACAAGGTCAATCTTAATTGGAATACATTGTTTTTTTTAATTCAGAGTTGTTGTTTTTTCTCGACAATTTGACTGACAGAGGCAAATAATCCAACCTGATCATCTATTCACCGATAGGTGGATTCATCTTTTTTGAAGTAAAATTCAAATAGCATGGTCATGAAATTAAACACAGATCACTTATTCCATAACCTTGAACGATAATACCTTACTCTAAGTGCGGTTCCTAATACATATAAAAATGTACAAGAGTAGAAATTAATTTCTCGCAAGCAGAAAGGTTGTTGCTTGATTTCCTTGTGTTATATTTTGACCTTTGACCCGGCCAAAAATGTCATTCAAGGTGATGCACCGGAAGGAAGTGACACATTCTAATGGCAGTTATGAGAGGAAATCGCGTGGGCGGAAATTGGCTGATGAAACGGGACGAAGTAAAAAATTCCCATGGTACACTCATAGACTGACGCACCGGAAGAGAGTGACCTGTGAACTGCATGACAGTTATTTCCGCTTGATGAAGATCAAACAAGCGATTTCAAAGATCGAGTGGGCGATCGAGTGGGCGGTCGAGTGGACGTTGAACTATTATATAACTCAGTCAAGACAGAAGTCAAGACAGTTGAGTTGAGTTACAGTTCCAGCCAGTTGGAGGAGGAGTTATAGACGAGATGTGGTAGGGAAAGCCACACCCGGCCAAGAGGGCCCTCGGGAACCTCGATAGGGTTCGAGGACCAGATAAATTGCCCATAAGATGCATTAAAGAAAGCCAGCACCCAGCAGAGTGGACCCCAGGGCCTCCGGTTGGGCATCTAGAGAACGACAAAGACATAACGTTGACGGCCATAAGTTTGGGGTCAAAATATTGCAGTTTCTGTTCGGTCTCCAACACCCTCTTACAGTAGAACCCCACACAACCTTTTCGATCCTTGCAAATAAATTGAGAGGTATATATTTTTGTTAAAGAAGTCTTCCTGCGTCTGTCTTTATTATTGTGTCGTTATGATTTTGCATGTATGTAGATTAATCAGCAGATGACAATACAACACTTGGCATAAGAAAAAAAGGACGAATAAGTTTTTTAGGTAAATTAGTCACACTTATTTCGATTGTTACATTTTTTTTTCTTGCATCGGTTTCAAGTTTTGTTCAGTTAATACAGGAACGATTTATTCTTTCATTCTTTTGCCCAGTCGGCTAGGGCTGTAGAACATATGGACTACTTCTCTATAGAGGGTTAAGACCACCCCCCAAATGAGTGTCCTGATATGACACTAAACAATCTGATGGTGAGTTTCCAGTGATGCAGGAGCTTTGGGGAATTCGGACTACCCCTTCATTTCCATCGTTCCCAAGTCCATTCTGTCCCGGCGTGGTAGCACCTGATAGGGCCATATCTATGGGCTAAATAGAACTAAGCGAAACTGAATTGTTTGATTAAACTGAATAGCTTCAAATAGAAATGTTTTTGATAATTAAACCTTACTTACATTTAAAAAGAGCGCACATGCTAAAATGAATTATTCTAAATAGAAAAGTTTTTTGACACTGAACCTGTATTTACACTAAACTGAATTGTTTAACATAGAAGTGTTTTGATATTAAACTGTACGTAAACAAAATCTGCATTTATGTTATGTTTTGACTTTCAACCCGGCCCAAAGAAATGCTATTCCAAGGTGATGCACCGGAAGGAAGTGACACATTCCAATGGCCAGTAATCGAAAGAGATCGCGTGGGTGGATTAAGGCTTATAATATGGGACAAGGTGAAGGTCCCACTGTGCCAAAACAGACTGATGCACCGGAAGAGAGTGACCTCTGAACTGCATGACAGTTATTTCCGCTTGATGACGATTAAACATTTGATTTCAAAGATTCAGTAGGCGATCGTGTGGGCGTTGAATTATTCTTTAACTCAGTTGAGTTCGAGTCAAAGAAGCAGTTGCCAGTAGAATTCCAGACAGCTAGAGACCAGATGTGGTAGGGAAAGCCACACCCGACCGAGGGGGCCCTCGGAAACCCCGATGGAGTTTGGGGTCCAGAGAAGATGCTGATAAGATGCAATAAAGAAAGCCAGCATCCAGCAGTGGGCCCTAGGCCTCCGGTTGAGCAGAACTAAAGAACGAGAAAGACACAACGTGACGGTCATAACCGTGGGGTCAAGATATTACAGTTTCAGTTCGGTCTCTAGCTCCCTCTCACATGCAACCCTTGAACAACCCTTTCGAACCCTTGCAATAAAGTGAGAGGTAAATATATTATTGTTAAATAAGTCTTCCTGCGTCTTCCTTCATGCATCTGTCTTTATCGTTGTGTCGTTGTGAATTATTCTACATATATATGTGCACGTATGTAGATGTGAATCTGCATATATGACTATATAACATTTATACTAACCTGAATTAGTTGAATTAGAACTGCTTGACTAAACTTATTAGCTCGAAATAGAAATGTTTTTCACTATTCAACTGTATTTACATTTAAAATGCGTGCTTATGCTAAACTGAATTATTTGAAATTGAACTGCTTTTGACATTGAAACTGTACTTACACTAAACTGAATTGTTATATGTAACAGCTTGAATAAACTGATAAGTTTGAAATAGAAATGTTTTTGACAAACTGTGTACTCTTGCAAAACTGACTTGTTTGAAATACAAATGATTATTTACGTAAAAATGGATTTGGAGATAAATAACCTACTAATTTGATATGCCATAAAACCAAACCAACCCAAAATCTTTCATTATTTGACAATTCACCTACCCTAAATGAGTTGGTTGGGTAGATGCCGTTTCTTTTTTTTTCGGGTGGTAAACCCGATGAACTTTTTCGAATCTCTCACATTTCATATCACTGGCCTCAACCAAACACAAGATCCTATAAAATTTCCACAGTACGCAGATGATTAAGCGACGCTTGAAACCTTGACCTCTTCCTCTCAATCATCTGCACGCAGATGTTCACCATCTCCATTGTACCGGGTACTGTGGGAGTTGGAGTCTGTGAGTATGAAGAAAGGTCAGTTACAAAGAATTCGTTTCCATATTCTTTTGTGTATTTGATTCCAGGCACATTTTATATTTATTGGTATCATAGACCTTGATCGATGATACTTAAAAAGGAAAATACTTTTGATACATTGTAATAAAACAGAAATCAATAATGTTAAATAATCTAAGGTTATTATTCAGATAATAACTTTAATAGAAAGATAGATAGATAGATAGATAGATAGAGAGAGAGAGAGAGAGAGAGAGAGGGCGAGAGAGATTGATCAATAACAAGATACAGACACAAGTAGATTGATAGATAGATAGATAGATAGATAGATAGATAGATAGATGCAACTATAAAAAAATGAATATGATCAGATTGGTTGATTAGTCAATTTTCTTTCTTTCTTTACTCATACACACGCACACCAACAGATACCGACACACACATATTTCCGTTTGAGTGCGTATACGCTCCCTCTCCCCCCTCTCTCTCTCTCTCTCTATCTATCTATCTATCTATCTATCTGTCTCTATCTCTCTTTCTCTCTCTGTCTTTATATATATATATATATATATATATATGATTTTTACTGGCACAATACAATAGGTGTGTGTGTGTATGTGTGTGTGTGTGTGTGTGTGTACGAGTGTGTGTGTTTGTGTGTGTGTGTGCGTATGAGTTTTTTTTTTAACTTCGTTCCTTTTTCTTACATTTACTTCTGTTTTCTCTGTTCAAATCTTCATAATAGTTTTTTCCAACTGAATAGCACATCTTCTTATGTAATATGTTTCTCTATTCTTCAGTCTTAATAAATTTTTTGAACATTTTTTCACCATCAAAATATTTTTTTATTTTTTATTTTTTTCAACAATGTTGAAACTTTTGTTTTCCTTTATCTGTATTGTTTTTTTTTTCCATCCATTTTCAAGCTGAATCTATTTATCCTTTCTTTCAGGTTTAAATTGGCACCTTTAAATTCAATACATGTGTTATCAATACAAGTTGACACTTTATGAAACATAGATTAACTCTGATAAATAAATACCGACCGATGATTTTCAAAAGAAAAAAAAATCTTCAAACATTAATTTATCCGTCTTTTCTTGTTTGGACAAGAAGATTATTAATAAGGTTTTATGCATTACCAAACTCTACAGTAATGGAATTCCATAACTAAAATTAAGAGCAGGTAGCTGTCAAAATATTACTTAGTTTCTTTGTTTAATGGCATATAAACATTAGTAGTTTATTTTATATCAAAATCATCCTTATTGAACAGATATGATACTTTTAACCCTTATCGAGGTATATAAACAGGATCATACCTTTTCAAGGGTATTTGTCCGATATTAAACGTAATAGCGTGCCTGGGGTTCTAACTTGCTCAATAGGATGTCACAGTCAGTCTTGCACTTTAGCCACAATACTATGTTCCTCAACCCCTCCAAAAAAAGCAAGCCTCAGTTAAACCATTTAGATATATTTGATTAATTATATTTTCTTTTGGTTTTAATTTTAGTTTTGGCTAATGAATTTCTATCAAATGGTGTTTCGTAATGGATGATAACTGATAATATCTGTTTGACTTCATAATATTTCCCAAGAGAAAATAAACTATTGATATCACTAGATTTCGAAGGAAATAAAAAGGGTTACAAAAAGCTTTTATTGGTGTTTTTACCCGACCCCTAAAACACGGGCCGGACGTGACACTAGGTCAATTTTTAATTTGAATTCAGAAGATTTTCTTTTCCTAAACTGGTAGCGTAATCAAGGTGAAAGAGGCCAGTTTGCTATAAGATTTGCAACAGTCAGTGAGAGAACAGATGGATGGGTAGGTTTCCAAAGGGTACCAGCGGGAAGTGAAACGCAAACCACCTCGTCCAGAATTTGAACTCTGGTTCTCCTCCATTTCTTGTGATGACACCCGTTACGCTAATCGTGACTCTTTTTTTTATTGATAATGTGTATGTTTATTGATAATGTGTATATCGTAGGTTTATCCACAGGCTATAATGTAATTCATATTTTTTTCTTTTGTTTTAACTTATGAATATCTGGTTGAAGTCGTCCTACGGTCATTCTTCTCCTTCATTGGCACAGATAATGTCTTGCTATCAAAAGTATATGCATTTGGCTTGCTGCCAGTACCGTTTAAATGCCAGACAACCTCGGAAGCATATCCGTCTGTTTCCTTGTCTTGAAACACAACAAAGTTAAGAAGGGCCTGCAAATCCTCTTGGGTATTTAAAACATTTCTGCTTGGTTATAATGATATTCTAATTCTGTCGATGGAAAACCTCAGTATAATGATATAGTTTGAAAACGCACTGCAGAAATAGCTAAACTGTCTTATAGCTTGGATTGATTAAATAGCGTTTACCCCTATTCGGCAAATGGCTGTGATTACATTTACGTGTAAATAAACACTGGTTTATATGGGGAGAGATTATTCAGGATTTCTTGATATTATTCCTTCACAATTCTTGCCGTCAAATATGCTAATATATTCCCTGAAATATCTAACATGTTTTTTAGTCTTTATTTTTTTATTAGGTTCGTTCATTTTTCCTTCTTCGTTGATCGTCGTTTGTTTTTGTTTTTATGTTTTTGTTTTGCTTCTTCTTTTTCTCTTTTTTTATTTTTTTTACATGTTTAAAACAAAATGTATTTTTTGTAACTTCTGTCCTGGTTTTTCCTCTATTATTACTTTAATATTTTTTGCATTTATTTTTTACATCATATGTATAGGTCAAATTTAGAAGTCCTATATTTCAAGAAAAATATTTGTATCAACCTATTTATACCATTGTAACAACCAACTTGATTTTATTTTCGACTAAAGTCATGTTTCACATTTCTATCTTTCTTTTTCCTTTCCTTCTTTCTTTCTAGCTTCCTTTCCGATTTAATCTTTCCAACTTTAGATGCTTCCTATCTGATAGATGGGAAATAGTGTCTAATTCTAATTGTTGGGTATCACCCACCTTTTTCCACACAATAAAGTAGTCCATCTGCCATTTAGAGCATCATCCTCATCATCATCATCATCATGTGCCGCTAGCACGGATATCCCTGATCCTCTCTCGCCACTTCTCCATATCGTTCATCGCCTATGGCAGGTCTTCAAGTCTACATCCCGTATCCTCACATAGCTGCTGAATGTATGTTCGAGCTGGTCGTCCTGCTTTTGCCCGGCCATATGTGGGGGTCCATAGGAGTACATCACTTATGAGCTCGTCACTGCTTCTCCAGCTGTATCCTGCATGTGTGGTTCGTCTAACTTGGATAGTTTTCGTGATGGAAGGCAGGTGGCCGTTACCAGGGCAGACTAGAAGGTGAAGAGCAGCTTCTTATAGGAATAGTTATAGAACGTTGGAGACTGGGGATGGCACTAGATCACCTTACTTGTTACCATAATAACGGAAGTCAATACTATCGTTGGACTATATATTTATTCTGTATTCACTGATCCCCTATTCTTGTCTATTAATAGTCTCTCTATTCTATATACTTTTTCCTGAGAATATATCTTTATTTCCTCTCATATCGTGGTTTGTCCTTTATTCAATATTACAAGCGTTCACTAACCGGAACGCAACACTAATGTAGATTTTATCGTAAATTCAGACATTTGCTAACGAAATGACGTAATATGAATAAATACAATAAATAGAGAGGATTTTGAAATAAAAGTAATTTTTGTTCAGAATTTTTTTCACAAATGTAAACTCTGCATTGTTGATTATTGTTTTATAGCAAATGAATATTTTAATCGTGCAAAAATGATTATTTCAGGCTTTTCGAAATCGAGGAATGTGCTCTGGGATTGAACCGAAGAGAGTCATCGATTCTGTTAGTGGCAGCGAAGTCCAGACCAAGGTAGATTTATAGAATGTAATGTTCACGGAGCATCATATTTTAGTCAAAAATGTTTGCAAACGAGATAAGCGAAAGACAGTTTACTAGGACGAAAAAAACTTATTCCCCAGTAATTAGAATTTTCTGGGTTCAGCAGTCCGTCAAAATGGTCATGCTGACAGTCTTCCGGAACATGAAAGGGATCATCCTTATGTATTTCCTAAAGAAATATTCAGTGTAAATAGTGCTTCTGATAGCCAACGTTTAAGGCAATATTTCCCTTTATTTATAAATGATACTCTTATTTATCATAACTGCTTTTTCATTCATTCTGTCATTCGTTCTTTTTTTTCTGTCTTTCTGCAATAAAACTATTTTCCTGCATTTTGGATAATTAATCTCCACTTTGCATTATGTTTTTAAAACAAAAGGAGAACATATAAATATTCGATTTCCTTAATTATCGGTTGTTTCTATCGTTTTTTTCTTTCTTCTTTTCTTCCTTACTTATTCACCGACTGTATTATCATACTCTTTTTTTTTGCTTTCCTCCGTTTTTCACACCTCATTCCATCATTCAGATCGTCTTTAAGGACTTGTGAATCGTTTTATTTTCCTCTTTTGTAAGTTCAATTTCAAATATGTAATTTTATTGATTTTTATTCATTCAAATCGACTTGTTTCAATTGGCAACTGAATAAACTATTGATTCACTTATCGATCACCTCATATATTTCGTTACAGTTTTGTCCAATGATAGGAAAGTACTTACTTTGAAATCAGAATAATGACGTATTTTCTTTAATTTTCATGGATAGATAACTTTGAATACCATCTTTAGAATACCGATCTTCATAGGGTTTTAACATAAGATGTCGAAGTATGCATTATATCCTAGGATAAATCAATGAATTTTAAAGAATATATTGTTATATACTCTTTTAGATTTTTCACATCAGCGTCAGCTGACGGTTTTTCACAGGAGTTTGAGTGACACCAAGTCTCCTCGAGTCTCCAGGACTCGTCTCAGTATTCTGGCCGTCTTCAATTATGCTGTCGTTTTGATGGTCTCCACTCGTCCGCCAAATTCCAAATCCTCTAGGTCCTTTAATAATCCTTTAGTTACTGTGCCAAAAGCACCAATCACAGTTGGTACAATCGTCACTTTCATGTTCCATAGTTTTTTTAAATTCTCTAGCAAAATCGAAGTACTTATCCTTCTTTTCACATTCTTTCAGTTTTATTCTGTGGTCAGCCAAGAAAGCAAAGTCTACAATTGAGGAAGTTCTTTTCTTTTTGTTGATTATTATAAGGTCTGGCCTTCTGGCCGACATTAGGTGATCTGTGTGTATGTCTAAGTCCCACAGGTGTTTATGTGTGTCATTTTCTAGGACAGTTGCTGGGTTGTGCATATACCATTTGTTCGTATGGTCAAATTTAAATTTCTTGCACATTTCCCAACGGATTACCTTGCCCACCCAGTCGTGTCTAGTCTTATACTCTTTCTGTGCTAATTTGCTGCATTCGCTTAGTATGTTATTGATCGTTTCGTCACTGTCACCGCAAAGCCTACATTTGCTATTTTGTGGCTTCTTATCTATTCTCGCTTTGATATGATTGGTTCTTCCAGCGTTGTTTTGTGCTGCCATTAGGAGAGATTCGTTTTGTCTGTCAAAGTTTCCTTTTCTTAGCCACGTCCAGGTTTTGTTGTGTGAGATATTGTTTATTAGTCGTAGGTGATTATTATTATTATTATTATTGGTCGTAGTGGTGTCGTTATTCTTCTTCTTCTTATTATTATTATTATTTTCATGGACACTATAAATTAGTTACTTAAAATTTCATGTGTTTTAAAGAATCATGAGAAGGAAATGTTTCCTATCAGCTAAGCCATAGTAATATCGAGAAATCTTTTAGAGAACAAATTTACTTTTAGGTTGTCTTTATATATATATATATATATATATATATATATATATATATATATATATATATGATTTTGATTTATTTCTTTGTCTAGTGTCATATAAAACAGCGTGGGTATTAAATAGCAAAGCCATCCTTATAAAAAAAAACAACACCAGTGGTACTATTAAACCCATAGATGGAAGTACCAGGAATATGATACTTTTAGCAAAGGTAGAGGTCCTAAATGAACTCAATCGTGTGACAGTAGTTCGACCTCACTTGCTATTATCTTAAAATCTAAAAAGTAAGCCATAACACCCCATAAACTAATATATATATATATATATATATATATATATATATATATATATATATATAATTTAGGATTGCGTATAAATGAAGTCAGTGGTTCAGAGAGACTATGTTTCTAAAAAATGCGAACATCGGACTAATGAAAATTATAGTCACTAAACACCATTGTCTCTGTGTCTACGTAATCTTAACTTAGAGATTTATGTCTATTACTGATATTGAATACTCTTTTTTTCATATATTTCTAGAAAAACCATTTTTCTCAATTATTTATCCATAGGAGAAGAGTAGAAATCGTAATTTTCTCAATGTGAAAGACAAATATTCATCTCCGTTCATCAATTCTATTTTCCAAGACAATGGCTTTTACAAAGTATATATACATATATATATATATATATATATATATATATATATATATATATTATCATTCATCGACAGACTTATTCGTTATATAGCCACTTTTAATATCTTACCCAAGCGCAATCGTCAATCTCTGCGTTAGCAAAGTAATTTTTTACGAATTTCTTTTTACATATACGTTATCTGCTACCGGAGTATTGTATTCTTGAGAAGAGATATTATATTTCTGCTTTTTTTGTTGTCGACAAATTCCCCACAACAGTTCTAAACCCACAGGAAAGAGCATACATATACTTTTATCTACAGACAGAACGTTTCATAACACTTGTGTGTGGCAAGACACTCGAGATACTTTACGCCTGTCAGATATATTAACTTAGAGCCATCGTTATTCTTTATATTAGTGAAGGATTCTTTTACGTATTGTTTCTATAAATACGTTACCAGCTCCCGAGATGGTTAAATTCTTGAGAATAGCTATCGTGTTTCAAGTAACAGGTTAGCCGGCCAAATCTCCTTTGTTTTTTTTTTGGTTTTCGGGCATATCAATCATTGTTGGACAGTTTATGGCCGTCAATCGTTCTTTTTTTTTCAATCTAATATTTTCAAGGAATTATTCCCATTGTATAAAAAATAATCCTTATATGCTTTCAGACAATTTTATCATTTCAAGTATCACTTTCTAATTCAGAAAAAAAATTAACATATGTATTTGACTCTTTGATGAGATCGTTACGAGAACTACCAATACAGGTCAGAGTCGAGACTAGGAGTAATAAGTAAGATATGGGAAGCTAAATCCACAATCTCTTTAGCTCCAGTGTAGAGTCACTTCCCTAATCAGACGATACTTTATGATAAAGGGTACATTTTAGTCAAATGAGATTATTTGGTACGGTGACGTAAAAAGAAACCAAAAAAAATGTTTCATTCATACTTAGAAATAGGGAGCTTTATCTACAGTACACACAATTGTGATACAACGAAACAGTCGGTCTGTGGATGACAATATGTATATGTATATATATATAGTCATCCACACACCGTCTGTTTCGTTGTATCAGAATTCTTCGGTGTGGCTAGATACGCAGGACGCTTGAAGCTGGGATCGAAACCCACCCAACTTTACGTTGGACTTAATATCATACCACTCAACAACAGGTGACATACGTCAAGTCGGGAATTTATAACGCCTTATGTATTAATTTTTCTTTTGTATACATTTTGCTTTACCGAATACCAGAGGACTCAATTCGTTAGAAGAGCTTTGAATAATGAGAGTGGCAGCCGTCAATTTCTTTGCCAGAGTGCTCAACCCCCATGAGGGTTATATATATATATATATTGTCATCTAGAGACAGACTGTTTCGTTGTATCACAACTCTTCAGTGCGGCTAGACACGTAGGACGCTCGGAATAGTAAGGCATTATATATTTCATTTGTTCACATTTTTTTCTTTACCGAATACCAAAGTGTTCAGTTCAGTCGAAGAGTCTTGCATTATGCGAGTGGCAGCCGTTATCTCCTTCGCCACAGTGCTCAACCCCCGCGAGAGGAGCGTATGGACGCTAACAAAACGGCTGGAGAAGAAGCTAGATGGCAATTACACAAGAATGCTGCGTGCAATCCTGAACAAGTCCTGGCAGCAACACCCCACAAGACACCAACTGTACGGCCACCTGCCCCCTATCACGAAAACTATTCAAGTTAGACGAACCAGACATGCAGGACACTGCTGGAGAAGCAGAGATGAACTCATAAGAGATGTACTCTTATGGATCCCCACACATGGCCGCGCAAAAGCAGGACGACCAGCTCGAACGTACATTCAGCAGCTATGTGAGGATACAGGATGTTGTCCTGAAGACCTACCTAGGGCGATGAACGATAGGGAGGAGTGGCGAGAGAGGGTCAGGGATATCCGTGCTGCCAGCACGATATGATGATGATGATGCTGATAGACAGACTGTTTCGTTGAATCACAACTCTTCAGTGTGGCTAGACACGTCGAACACTTGAAGCCGGGATCGTAGAAAAAATAATATCAAACAAATTCAAAATTCACTCTAAAGATTAGCTCCCATTTTCCTAAACATTCAAAACAATAAAACGTCACAAATCCGTTTCTCAAACCAAAAAATGTCATTTACATTTCAAAAAAACAATTCCATCACATGACATGACACAATTTGAATATATCAACTAGTATTAATAAGTTTTTTTCACATACCAAATCGAGAACCCTTGATGAAGACGTCTGATTGCATGAAAATGTATCTTACATAATTATTTCTCATACTAAAATAATTTTTATAAAACACTTTTACATTCCAAAAAGATTGAAGTCGAAACGCGTTGGCAAATAAACGCACCATCAAACATACTTTCTTCCGTTTTACCTTTTCTACGTACATTCTGTTAGATTCAACTCATTTTTCGTATATATATATATATATATATATATAGAGAGAGAGAGAGATTGATAGATAGATAGAGAGAGAGAAAGAAAGTGAAGAGATGGTGTGAGTATATTTCTTAGGATGATCATTGCATTTCAGTTCGATCTTGTTTAAGTATAAAAATCCTTATTGAATCTCTGCGTATATATGTGCACGTATATCAGCAAACACATTTATACATAAGTTAATACGTATACATATGTTCATCTCTTACTATCAACATTTGAATTATGAGTGAAAGATATATTAAAATACAGACACGTGCACACTTAGATAGATAGATAGATAGATAGATAGATAGATAGATGAGGGGATCAGTGAAAGCGTAAAATAAAGGAACCACTGAATCATCATATTGAATATATATTTGCACTTAAAAGAACTAACATATTTGATTAACATAAAGACGTGCCTGGAAGACAATTTTTCAGTGAAACAGAAATATCAAGGGAGGTAATTCGTGCATTATGAAAATTGTATATTTACTACCGAGAAAAAAGGGAATAAGTAAATGTAAGTACACAAAAAATGTTATCCATTCAATATAATAGCGTTAAGTACAATAAATCACAACATAAAACAAACATATTATCGCTCAAAAACGTTTCGTACAATTTTAGAATATATATATATATATATATATATAGAGAGAGAGAGAGAAAGAGAGAGAGAAGGATGGAAGGAAAATGAGTATCGATGCATTTGGGCTAAATTTTCTTCAGAAATAAACAAGAACAATTTTAAAAATTGCTTGATTTTTTTTTTACTAAAGAATACTCGGCATTTTATATTTCTTGTTATTTTTTGTATTTAAAGTTTTCTGTAATAAATACGACCCAGTACTCGAAGTTTCACGATATCAGAAACAACGTTAATCATATAGGTATTCATCTGGTAATCACATTGTCAAAACATGTAAAACTAAGAATAATGTGCGGAATCGTGTGGAATAGTATATATATATATATATATATATATATATATATATATATATACATATATATAGTGTTTGTGGCAAATACCCCCGCTCAGGCCTAATCCAAGCTGCATAGACTGGAACAGGTGGCAGGTGGCATAAACATCCATTTCAACGCAGACAAAAAAGAGTTCACGTGTCCAAGAGCAGCATCGCCAAACTAAATGTAAGATCTATGAAACTTGTCGATAGGTTCAACTACCTCGGAGGTTAAGGCCCTTCTACCAAAAATTACATCAACTCGCGACTAACGAAGGCATGGGCAGCCATCGGCAGACTATCCGTCGTAGTGAAGTCAGACCGATCAGATAAAATAATACGCATTTTTTCAAAGCCGTGGTTGTGTCAATACTGCTGTATGGATGCACCACATGTACGGTGGCTAAGCGTATGGAGCGAAAGCTTGGCAGCAATGGCATAATAAGCTGCGAGCAGGATTGGAAAAGTCCTGGAAGTAGCATCTCACAAAACAGCAGCTGTATGCACGTCTACATTCCATCTCCAAAATCATCCAAATTAGACGAGTAAGATAAGTGCGACACTGCAGGTGAAGTGTTATGGGGATATATCCTACCATACCCCAAAGATGGACTCGTCCAACCTAAACATATTGGCCGAGCTTAGCTCCCTCGGAGAAGACAACTTCTCATTTCTTACGAGACATTTGACAGACAGACTGCGAACTTTTTGTACTTTTTTTGTATGCTCGTACTTTTTTTGTATGACTTCCTTTTTTCTGTTAATACAATAACGTTCACCTATCACCCGTTGTTTGAGCTGTTCTTCCACTGGTCTTATCTGAAGACCACAACAAGTAGTAAGGTCGAACTCATTAGCAATGTACTCCAGAGGACCCCTTTAGACGGACGGGCTGAAAAAGGGTGACCAGCTAGAACCTATCTACAAGAGCCGTCTACGTATATAGGATGTAGCATGGAAGACCTGCCGAAAGCAATGAACGATAGGGACGAGTGACGAGAAATGACCGGGAAAGTCCGTGCCACCGGCACGTCATAATATATATATATATATATATATTAAAACTTAAAAAAAAAAATTATTTTCTATACTGTTGATTATATATATATATATATATGTGTGTGTGTGTGTGTGTGTGTGTGTGTGTGTGTATTATTTGGTCCAGTTAAACCAGAGTTGGGAGTAATTCCTTCAGGACAAGAAAATCATTCAGGAGCTGAACATTTGAATTTTCCTGGTAGAGAGCTCAATGTAATTGATTTTACAGAGCAATATTTCTTTAAAGAAAAAAAACAAAGACCGGTTATTTTAGGATTATAAATTTATTTCCATCTTGTTTTTCGTTTCTGGTGTGAACCAAAAACACGAAGAAAAATATAACAGGACTTCTTCAGATCTAATGGATGAATAAAACAGAATAGACACGGCGGGTGGGGAGAGATTTAAAGAGTTACCTCCTCGTTTTATTGAATTTCCGTTTTTTTAATTACCTATTTATTTTATTTTCGAAATTCTTCCGTCAGTTATAATTACGATAATTTAACTTTTTTATTTATTTTATTTTATTTATTTTCTCTTCTTGTTAAGTTCGATAATTAACTTTTATGGGAAATATTAAAGCTTATATTAATTTCGATACTATTTATTTAGCTACCTATTTTTTCCATGTGTGTATATTGGATACGTTTTTTGTCTGGTTTCACTATTTATTTCTATGTTTTTAAATTTATAGTCTATAGATTAAATTTTGTCCTATGTCTACATCTAGCTATTAATTCACTTCTCTTATTTAATAACTTATCAGGCAATTTATATGTAAATATATGTATTTTTTCTTCTAAGCACAAATTGCATCTACCGTCAAAACTCTTTGGAGTATTTGATTTTTTCAAAATAGACCATTCGGGCTTTGTTTTTCATAGACCAGAATTGTTTCGATAGTTCCGTATGATGTTTTAGGTGTTCGTGGGAGAAGGTAAATTTATGGTTGGAATACCTCTCCTTCCATTTCGTGGAAATCAACTCGATATAAGTTTTTTTATACGTAATATTCTCTTTAGGGTAAATTATAGCTTGATATATTACATTATTTAAATTACATAGTCCATTCATAGGACAATTGTCTCGGGATTTACAATTACATTCTTTTTTTACACAGTTATTATTATTATTATTATTATTATTATTATTATTATTATTATTATTATTATTTATTTGATCCTGAAAATCTTTAGTTATATTTTTATTATGGCTTTTAATTATTTGAAAAATATTTTTCGTGCAAAAGTAAATTATTTTTAATGTTTTTCTCTTAAATATTTTATGTAGTTTATTTCCGTGTTTAAAATGCTTATCTACTAGTTTAAAAAATATTTTTCTATATTTATATTAGCTAGCCAGCAGAACGGGGGATTGAACCATATTATTTTCCTTTTTATATTTGTACATCTATTTTCCTTATGTGTTTCTTTATTATTATCATTAGGCATCTTCTCTTCTTTATAGGTAAAGTTTTCTTTATACCTGCTACTTTTTTAGTGCATCAATATACATTTTACTACCCTTTCGGAATATTTCTTCATTTGCTGATAGATTTCTAATTCTTAGATTTACAGCTTTTGGAACTTGCTTAATTATAGCTTTAGTGGTTTGAATTGATGTTAATATATGAAGGGGACTGATCCATTTTTATAAAAGGTTTATAGGTGTTGTTAGAAAGGTCTAGGGTCACATCCAGGAAATTGACTATCTTATTGTTTGATGATATTTCTATTTTAAAACCTAAGAGTTTAAAGGCTCTTATAATCTTCTTTTGTATACTAGAGCTATTTGGGCCGTTACTATTCGGGATATACTTTATACCATCATTACGTTATAGACCTACTTGATCTGAATTGATAATTCTATTTAGTATATGCAATATATATAGACCCACAAGGTCTGCTATGTGTGAAGAATCGTATCCCCCCATAGGGACATCAAAATTCACAGGTCCTCTTTTTATCCATTTGGTTCCATTTTTTTCTAAGACAGTTTTTCTACACGCTAATATTTTATCATATTGTTCCTTAGTTATATCTATATATTCTCTTGCGCAGTTGATACAATTTATTAGGATTTTTTTAGATATAGACGGATAAAAGTCAATGATGTCAAATTGTATAAAGCTAGCTTTACTTTTGTTTTTTTATCTTCCTCAACCATTCAATGGTATCAAAAGAGTTTCTCCAAAGATTACTATGGCTTGCCTCTCTCACATTCGTAACAATACTTTGAATTATATTTTTAGAAATTTTACCTAACTCTGTTTTAGAGGGATTAATTAATTTAGTTTGTAATTTATTTATAAAATTTGGTTTATGCTCCTTAAATAGAATGTAGGCATCTTTCTTTTGGAATTTCCCTAACCTATCGTTAATATGTAGTTTACTTGCGAAATGGCAAGTGTCCTTATTTATTTGGTCTACCGTATTATCCTTATCAATTTTAAAATTTCTTCGTGTTTTTGGTTCACACCAGAAACGAAAAAAAGGATGGAAATAAATTTGTAATCCTAAAATAACCGGTCTTTGGTTTTTTTCTTTAAAGATATATATATATATATATATATATATATAATAGTGTGTTTGGTGCTCCAAATCCCTTACTTAGTGTCCGCATTCCAAAACATTTCCCATTTCGCCATGTAGCTTCCACTCGTCTTAGGCAAAAAAGCTGGACATTCATCTGACATTTCCGCGTTAAGATGAAATATCATAAACTTCTCGAATATTATATAATACTGCCGATATGCTCACAGTTAATATATGTGATACTTACGAGGATCATTAAATAAGTTTCCGGACTTTTTTCGTATGGGCACTTTTATTGATAGTACACACATGAAACTCTAGCCTCCTTCGAAGTAATCTCCTCCGACTGCAATGCACTTGTACCGTTCAAACAATTTCTGGAAGGCACATGGAAGTCCTCTTGTGTGAGCTTGCCAATGTCCTTCGTCACAGCATCTTTCATCTCCTCAGTTGTCTCATAACGACAGCCCCTGAGCTTAGGGAATAACCAAAAGTCACAGGGAGCAGGGTATGGACAATAAGGAGGGTGACGAACTGTATTGATGCCCATCTTGGTCAAATAGTCTGTGACAAGGATGTAGTTTTGGACTGGTGAATTGTCCCGGTGGAAATCCCACTGAGCCGATTTGAAGAGTGCTGGCCTCTTCCGATGGAATCTCTCCCTGAACTCCCTTATAGTGACCCTAACACAAACCCTAACCCTTTGGCCAATCAACTCTGGTGTTCTGACTTCCTTACTCCTCCCACACCACTCACCATCCATCACATATTCCCTGCCTTCCTTAAATCTCTTATGCCATTCAGAAACTGATGCTCGATTCATGCAAGATGATCGAAAAGCAGTCTAAAGCATTCCATACGTTTCTGTGGCATTTTTTCCAAGTTTAAAACACAATTTTATTGCATATCGTTCTTCTAAAGTGTCCTCATGTTCAGATTGCATTTTGAAATTCACCGGCTGTGACAATCAGGCTTTAGTAGGGTGTATTCTAATTCCTGCAGTAGCTGTTCATTTGAACCAGAAATCATAGAAATTAGTCAGTCATCTCGTAAGATGGATAGAAATAACAAACTGAATTTACAGGAGTCTACGACAATTCTAAATACCTGTACAAAAAAGTCTGAAAAATTATTATAATAACCACGGTGGTCCTGTAAACGATGGTGACCTCAAAACAATCAATTGATAATGGATAGGTTAATCACACTCGGGCTTTTATGGCATAAATATATAGTTTAATAATGCCAAATCTATTTTATACACATAAACAGTTCTATTCCACACAAGTAGAATGAGTTTATTTTTTTCGTTACATTGATTTAGATCTAAAAACAGTTCTATTTAAAAACAAAATTCAGTATAACATAAGTACATAGGTCCGATACCAGAAAAAGTTCCAATGCAAGCAATTCAGTTGAGCATGAATACGCTGGTTCAATATATATATATATATATATATATATATATATATATATATATATATATATATATATATGCGTGTGTGTGTGCATGTGTGTTTATATATATATATATATATATATATATATATATATATATATATATATATATATATATATATATAAGTATATATGTATCTATATATATATATATAATTATATATCTTTGTCCATATATATATATATATATATATATATATATATATGAATGAATTTACATATATATATATATATATATTTATATATATATATATATATATGAATGAATTTGCATATATATATATATATATATATATATATATATATATATACGTATGTATGTATGCATATATATATTTTTGGAGTGTATGTGTTTACGCATTTGTGTAAGGACAAACTACCTAGGGGATTCCTCGTTGGGTAGTGACTAATGTGGTTAACAGTGACATTGTAGTGAGTTTCAGTTCTAGAGGCGCTATATCCTACCTAAACTTTTTTTCTTATACTCTTTGTAAATATGTGAGTGTATTCATCACTCCATATATGGATTAAGCTGTGTTACCGCTGTTCATGTAAAAGGATGCTTCAGCATTAAATAACCTTTGAAGTTTGATAAAACAGAAAATGAAGAAACCAAAACCAGCCTAGAAAAAACAACTGCTCTCAAAAAGAATGTGCGAACACACACACACACACACACACACACACACACACACACACACACACACACACACAGACTCACACACATACACTCACACATACACTCACAAATATATATATATATATATAAATATGTGTGTGTGTGTATATATACATATATAGTAGTGAGCATAAAGATCAGAAGGATATTAAGGAAAAGTCTAAATATGAAATAATTTTTTTATTTTATTTTAAAGCTCCATAGAACATTTTATCAAGGAAAAGTAACAATATAAAGGTAAATTATATAATTAAAAAATCTAAAGCTCAATAAAATTATTTTGATAAAGTTATAAGAAAAATTATATAGAATTCATAAAATGCATGATGAAAAACACTTTTTCTTGATGCCTTGTGGTGTTTTTATAGCGCTCTTTTTAAAGCATGCCCTTTATTTGTTTATTCTCTTTCAAAACAATATTTTCTAACTTTTCATTTATTTTTTGTCTTAGTACACCTATAATAAGCCAATGTTCTTTTTTTTTAAAACATTAATAAATACATTGCCAATTCAGCGGAAAAATACTGAAGGCAATCGTGTGATTTATTGTTTTGAATAAAATTGATATTGTTTCTATCCACTATCGTGATATATTTTTAGCAATATACCGCGTCCCTAATGCTCAGAGATTTTACTTATTTAAGAATATCTGATTTTTTCTAATTTTTTTTCCTTAAGACTATTCGCAGAAAAAAAATCTTCAGTCGTTTATCTACTGTTTAGTAATCTCGTTTTATTTGTACATTCTAGGGTTCTTCCAATGTAAAACATAATTATTTGCACAGATACTATAGCAGATATATGAAGCGATATAGCACTGTTGCATCGATCATATTTTCGCCAACCAAAGACTCTCTCCTTGCATCCCTCACTGTACAGCAGTTTCGGACAGAGCGAGAAAAAACCATCTTCAAATTGCACTCGTCAAAACACACACACACACACACACACACACACACACACACACACACAAAACTGTACCTGGGCATGGGGCCCATTTTTTTGTCAGGAAAAATATCTGTGTAGTACATATTTTATCGATTACTTTATTTGATTCACACAGTCTGATCGGAGAATTGAGAACTTTAATCTAGAGAGGCAGTGAATTAGGTGAGGGTTCAGTGAGTTTAGTTTGGTTTGGTTTCGATGTTTAATGTTATGTCAACCTTTGTAGGTTCATACGCTATTTTAAGGTTATCTTTATTAATCTACAAAAAAGGAACATTTTAAGCCTTTTGATAGACAGTCATCAGCATTCAGTGACTGTCAGTTTCTCTTCTGATTTTAAGGAACTATAACTATTTTAAAATCCTTTGTGTGCAAATACATATGTTTACAAGTTAACATCATCATCATCATCATCATATCGTGCTGGCAGCACGGATATCCCTGACCCTCTCTCGCCACTCCTCCATATCGTTCATCGCCCTAGGTAGGTCTTCAGGACAACAACCTGTATCCTCACATAGCTGCTGAATGTACGTTCGTGCTGGTCGTCCTGCTTTTGCGCGGCCGTGTGTGGGGATCCATAAGAGTACATCTCTTATGAGTTTATCTCTGCTTCTCCAGCAATGTCCTGCATCAGACAAGTTAACATAACATACACGAATTATACGGTTTCGACAAAGTATTTCAAATCCTTAGCAATATATATATATATATATATATATATATATATATATATATCAGGAAAATTTAAATGTTCACTTTTGAATAGTTTTTTTGTCCTGATGGAATTACTCCCAACTCCGGTTTAACGGGACAAAATAATACACACACACACACACACACACACACACACACACACACACACACACACACACACACACATATATATATATATATATATATATATATAGCAAGCAAAATGATTGATTTAGTCGTTAGACCCACCGTCTACATATTTTTCATACACAGACACTGGGAATCCCATTCATTGTCATGTTATATTTGCATCTCATGTGTAATTGCTTTTTAGAATGTATATTTTAATAGTTATATTATCTAAAATATTACTGTATTATACAATTATTCGGCATTCAGGTATATGGTTTCAAGCATACGTATTTGACATGACTAATTTACTCACAATGATATGGTTTCAGGCAACAATTAATATTTAATTATAATCTTTTGTTTGCATTTCTATGATTCAAGTAACTAATTACAATTCTTATTGAACGTTTATAGATTCAAGTAACTATTCTTTATACAAATGATTTGCCTATGACTATTTATGGCCCAGTTGGCTGGGTCTGAAGAATATACCAGCTGCGTCTCTGCAGAAGGTAAGACCGCCACAACGATATGACACTAAACAATCTCATGGTGAGGTTTCAGTGATACTGGATCTTTGGGCAATTCTAGATTCCCCTTTACTGCCATCGCTCCAAGGTCCACTCGGGCCAGGAGTAGTAGCACCTAATATAGTCCTATCAATAGCTGAAATAGAACTAAACTGAATTACTTGAAATATAACTGTTTTCATATCTAAACTGCGTACTTATGCTAAACTGAATTGGTCCAAATGGAATTTATTTGACGTGTAAACTGCGTACTTATGCTCAACTGAATTGTTTAAAATAGAACTCCTTTTATATTTAACTGTGTTTTAACAAAATATATACTTATACTAAACTCAATTAGTTTGATTAGAACCGTTTGACTAAACAGAATAGCTTTTAATTGAAATGTTTTCGACAAACAGTGCACTTACATTTAACCTGCGTACTTACGCTAAACTGAATTGTTTAACATAGAACCGTTTTTGACATTAAAACTACTTACGCTAAATTGAATTGTTTGAAATGGAACTGGTTATCTATGTAAAATTGGATTTGGCATTAAAAACCCTACAAAGCTTGATATGTCATAAAACCCAAACTACAAATAGACCCTGGCAATATAATACCAAGTATTCCAACGTAATATTAACACTTTAAAACAACTATAGTAGTAATATTGGGTCATGACAAATACTAACACTACGGAACATAATGAACGATGGAATAATGTCAAAGAAGTAATAGTCTATGGCTCTCAGAGACTCACTATTAGAAGTATTTTCGAGAGAATAAAATATTACCATAAAAAACACAAACCCACATTTTGTCTGTCTTGAAGTCAGGCTTTTTTTTATGCTTGCAAGCATTTTCTTTTTCTGATCTCTTATTGAGCATTTCAGATGGGTTATTATATGAAGACATGGCTAACTTTTCCTCCATACATAGGAGACAATATCAATCACCATCCTCATATTTTTGGGGATTTTCTTATTATTTCGTATTTCAATATAGAATTTCTACCTTGCTTCTTCTTAATTTCCCATATATAGTTAGATAAAGAAGTACTATGCTTGTATAATCCAAAAGTACTTTTTTTGGTTATAATACATTTTTGAGCCCATACCCACAGACAATAGAAACCCATATATATATATATATATATATATATATATGTGTGTGTGTGTGTGTGTGTGTGTGTGTGTGTAATATGGAAATATATATTTCCGTCAGTCTATAGTATTAATAAAGTAGGAATTTATTCTATCGGATGTGCAACTTATAATAAACCATATATTAGAGAAATATCCAGACCTCTCAAAAAGAGGATTTAGGAACAGGAACAAATTCTCTTCAAAATCAACGCTAGCAATGCTCTTGTTCGAAAAAAAAAACACTGAAAAACATAATTGTAGTCCAGTTGATCATCACAAAACATAACATTAACAAACATTTACGTTAAATCAAACACAATTGCGACATTGTTACCAAAGAACATTACATAAAAACAAACATTCCTTTTTACCCTTCCCGTTAAAAACGCTATGTATAACAGCGAAATAGGTTCAGAGAAAATGAACATATTTTACTAAAGTTTTTCGTTTGTCATTAATACTACACAACATATATATATATATATATGTGTGTGTGTGTGTGTGTGTGTGTGTGTATACAGAGAGAGAGAGAGAGAGAGAGAGAGAGAGAAAGAAAGAGAGAGAGAGAGAGAGAGAAAGAGTAATGTCCCTTCAGTTTGATATAGTTTAATAATAATCTGGAAGAGCAAGCAAAGGTATCGATGGCTTAAAGGCAATCGTCATAAGAAGAGTCAGCATACCAGGATCAAAAATTATATTCAGCATCTGACTTTTTTCTTTTCTTGTAAAATTGAGGCCGATAAATATTAAATGAATTACACAATGGTTCCTTTTTGTGTATAATTAAATTACCAGCATCATTGTTCTTGCTATTTCTGACTGTTATTGACAAATACCCATAGTTAGATATTTGATTTTCACAGGCCATGTAAAGTTACGGGCATATCAAAACACGAATATGCACCTGTGTCTTAATGTAACCGCAGACAATAGAAATGCCACATGAATTGCGAGGATAACATGCCGAGGGGAAGAGGGACCACGAGGTGAGCGGGGATCCGGAAAATTTTATAACGACTGAAGATTTTGGAACCTGAGAGAGAGGAGAATTAAGCCTATTTTGGGTGCTGGCCTTGTGCTTGGAGTACCAGGGTTGAGAGTTTGAGAATGGTTTAAAATGTACAAGACTCACAAAAGCCGAAAGTGGGTATGATCACAAAAGAGAGGAGAAAAAGATGCCTACTGAAGGCTCCGAGTGAAAAAAACATACTGACGGTAAGATGATTAAATACCCGAGATAATGCAGAGAAATGTGAAGAAAGCAGCTCGCTAAAGTCGAAAACGTGTATGATCTCAGAAGAACGTAGGGGCGTCTTGTGAAGGCCCTGAGTTGATAAATATATAGAAGCAGAGATCATTAGACATTTGGGTTGACCTGTACCAATCCTGCAAAAGAAGATTGAAAACAAAGCGGAGATGATTAAATGCCATGAGCTGGCCCTGTACCAGTATCGTGAAAGCAGAACAAAATGGAAGTGTTCTCTAAAGATTAAGTGTGAATATATACTTTAGCTGTTCTTGACTCTCTCTCTCTCTCTCTCTCTCTCTCTCTCTCTCTCTCTCTCTCTCTTCACGCTACAATATCACTATAAGTTCGTTATAAAGAAAAACAAGAAAAGCAGATAATATTTTTATATATAACTGTTGCCTTTTCTTCATCCCCCAATATTTAAGGCTGTGAATATATGGCCTTAAAAATTGCTAACGAAAATCGAGTAAGTACTCCCTGAATTAAAGGGGAGCTCAAAATATATTCACACAACAACATCCCTACGGGTAAGATGCAACACTAGCTCAAATTTCTACTTGAAAACTATTCGTTTGAATTCTGAATTTTCTTTATCTCTGCAGTGATTTTTTCGGCTCTATTATTCAAATTTTCCTAGTTTTAAACAAATACCCAACTCTATTTTACCTTACTTAGAAGGTGCTAGCTAAGTGTCTAATGCTCTGAGATAGCAATACTTGAAATCATTAAAACTGTGTGTAACAAATTTTCTATATACTAAAGAGAATTATTCGGGTTAGCAATACTTGAAACCATTTAACTGTGTGCAAAGAAATGAAGAATATCAAATATAATTATAGTTGGTTGTAAAACGTGAACACATCTAACATTGAGCTAAGAAATGAAGATTATCAAATTGAATTATTAGTCCTAGCTATATTTGAAACCATTTAACCGTGTGCAAAGAAATGAAGAATGTAAAAAAGAATAGTTGATGGTGGCTCTACGTGAAACCATTTAACTGAATGCAAAGAATTGAAAAATGTTAAAAAGAATTATTAGTGTTAAAAATAAATTAAATCATTAAAATTTTTGCAAAGAAAATAGAGATTATCAAATATAATTATTGGAGGTTGCAATACGTGAACTCATTTGAACTGTGTGCAAATAAATGATGAATATTCTATTGAATTTTTAGTGGTAACAATACACTAAACTATTGAACTGTGAGCAAAGAAATGAACAATATAAAATAGGATTATAAGTACTTCTAATACGTGAACCCATTTAACTGCCTGAAAGAAATGAAGAATATTATATAGAATTACTAGCGATGGTAATAATCAAACGACATTTAATTGTGTAAAAAGAAATAAATAATATTAAATAGAATTACTAGTGGTCGTAATGATTGAACCCTATCTAAATGTGTACAAAGAAATGAAGAATATTAAATAGAATAACTAGTAGCCGCAATAATAAAACTTCATCTAACCGTATACAGGAAATAAAGAATATTGTAGTTGGTTGGTTGTTTCGTTGGGTTTTAAGGCATGTCAACCTTTGTAGGTTATTTAACGCCAAATCCATTTTTATGAAAATAGTTCTATTTCAAACAGTTCAGTTTAGCATAAATACTCAGTTTAAATGTAAGTACAGTTTAATTGTGAAAAACATTTATATTTCAAGCTATTCAGTTTAGTCAAGTTCTAATTCAGCTAATTCAGTTTAGTATAAGTACAGGTTCTGTTTGCACACCGTCAAATGTCAAAACAGTTCTATATTAAACAAATCAGTTTAGAGTAAGTACATTTTCAGTGCCAAAAACAGTTCCCTTTCATTTAATTCAGTTTAGCATAAACAGGCAGGTTTAATGTAAGCACGGTTTAGCTGGGAGGATAAGGGGCTTCATACCTTTCCCAAGTGTATTTGTGCGAAAGTGAACGTAATAGCGCCACTGGAATTCAAACTCGCTTAATACGATTCAGTACTCCCTCACTTTAACCATTACACCACGGGCACATCCCAAGAACATTGTAGTGATACTAGCAAATCAATCTGCCTAATTTTCATGAGTGTAAAATGAGCCTATACAATCTCTCGGAGAGAATAACTGGAAAGCTTAATTAGACACTGACTAGTGCTAACCTTTCACATCATAACAATGGCATCGCCGATAGGATACCAATTGTGTCTCGAGGATGCCGATTTTGTCGATACGTGGCAACGATGTTTTTCTGCGAGAGCAAGAACTAAAAAGCTAAAAGACGACAAGGAAAAGGAAGGGGAAAATGGAATTACATACCTCTTTTTGGCAATAGCTGGACGTGAGGTGACAGATGAAAGCCTCCACCATGACGTATACCACAAACCTGGAGGACCTGACTTTTAAAAAAATTAGTCAGATCATGAGAAGAAATATGAGGCCCAAGTAAGGGTTGGTCGTGGCAGAAAGAACGAAATTAATGTCGATGAAAGAAGAAATTGACGAACCAATCATAAAATATCTACACCGTCTACGAAATGCGAGTAGAAAGTGCGAGTTTGAAAAACGTGGACAAGAAGAATAGACGATTGAAGAGGACTCAATTTTCTTAAGTTTAATTAAAGGTGTATACCATGCATCACATCGAGATCAAATAATGGAAAAACTACAAATAGGAAAAATGAATTTAAATACCTGTATTGACTTTATACAGCAACAAGAATTAAAACAGAAATACAACCATGATAAAAGTCAACCTAACGAACAAATATTTGCCGATAATTACATGTTAAAAAAAGTTTTAAAAAATGTTTGTATAATGGACGTGAAATAAAAAGGGAAAAATGTCCAGCATTTGGGAAACTCGTAAAAATTATAAAGAACATAACCATTTTCAAGCAGTGTGCAAATTCAGAAGGAAAAACGTTGAAAGAGTCGGAAAAAACGAAACCAATGCGGAAAGTTTTTCCAGTAAAAAAATAAAACAAGAAGGTAGAAAAAATTAAACGAAAAACGATATTATCCTAAAGGTTAAAATCAACAACTTCGATTTGGAGATGAAAATGGATACCGGCAGCGAGGTAACGCTTATACCAAAAGAATATCTGGGAACGCATTAGAAAGCCAACTTTACAAAAGAGCAGTTAACATTTCCGCCAATTTGATGGGTCAGTCATAAATACTTTAGGGTACTTTGAAGGTTCCTTGGAGTTAGAAGATACATTTGAAGTAATACCTATAATTGTCACAACTTTTAAAAAGAACTATGGACTTCTTGGAAACGATGTACTAAACATTAAATCTAGGAAATTAATTCATGTCAATTATCGCTTGTTAATCCACTGTGCTTCGCGCAGAGATTTTTCAACGGAATGTTCGGTATCCGTGCCGGACAGTCATTTGTCAATGGCAGACATGAGGTCAAAAGGCCCACGGCACCTGCCCAACCTCCCCCTCCTCTTACCCCCACTATATTTAGACCTTCAAGTTATTTGTCAAGTCCTACCTTGTGGGAGGCAAAGGTAAATAATGAAAGCTTAATTAGCCTCCTCTTCGCTCAGAGACCTTTCTGCGTCCTGCCGGACGGTTAATGCTCATTGGCAGACTTGAGGCAGAAAGGACCCCGGGTTCTGCCGGGTCACCTTCAGGTGGGTGAGCTGCATTATTGAAACTTTTGACACTTATCTATAGTTTAAGATATAATCTGCCATCCGTTCCTTGACTCATGTTTGGGTCCATGTCCAGCTAGTTTCATCAGACCCACATTGTACTATTTGGGCCGATAACCAGCATTGTCTAGCGGGGCTCGAGTCTCGGCTCTTGTCTGACCTTCCCCTCCCCAAACCCCAACTATAACCCGACCTTCAGGTCATATGACCTTGTTTTAAGTCTTGTCCGGTGGGAGACAGTGACAAATATAAGCTTGATTAACCACTGACTAATGCTAACCTTGCACATTACAACAAATATTTTATAGAATTACTTATGGTCGTAATAACAGATCTTCATCTGACTGTAGACAAAGAAAAAAGAACATTAAATAGAATTAACAGTGGTCGTAATAGTCGAAGCTCATCTAACTGTGTACAAAAAAATAAAGAATATTAAATAGAATCACTAGTGATCGTAATAATCGAACGTCATCTCATCATCATCATTATCATGTCACGCTGCTAGCCCGGATTTCCCTGACCCTTTCTCGCCACACATCTCTATCATCCATCGCTCCCGGGCGGTCTTCCATTCTACATCCTGTATCGGCACAAAGCTGTTATTTATAGGTTCTAGCTGGTCATCTTGCCAAAATTCGTCCATGTGAAGCGTTCCCGAGGAGTATATCGCCTATGGATTCGTACTTACTTCTCCAGGAGTCTCCCGCACACCATGTTTGTCAAACTAGAATAGTTTTCGTGATGGGTGATAGGTGGCCGTACAGATGCTTTTTTTTTGGGGGGGGGATGTTGCTTCCATGACTTGTTCAACACAGCTTGTAGCATTCTTGTGTAATTGCCGTCAAGAGTCCATGTGGTGCATCCATACAGAAGTATCGACACGACCGCTCTTAAGAAAAAAATGTTTTATTTTATCAGTCAGGTCTAACTTAATTATGACCGATTGTCTATTGATAGCTGTCTATGCCTTTGATAGTCACGTGTTGATGTCATTCTCTGTTTTAGGAAACGCTGCTTTTGAGGTAGGTGAACTCCTCCACTAGTTTCAAAGAAGCACTCTTTAATGTGGAGATATCGCTTTTTTTTATTAAAGTACATTTATACTGTCTTGTCTGTGTTGACATAGAGACCGATGCCACTTGCTGTTCTTTCCAGTTTATGTAGCAGGGATATGGTTTTGGCGGATGTATTTGCAGGAAGCGCTATATCATCGGTGTAGTCCGCATCCGTAATAGTTTGTACGAGGTATCTTCTGCGTCTTTACTTTGCCAGCTTGAAACAGTTACCTTTCATTATATCAATAGACGTTCTAAGCACGTAGTCTAGGCAGATAATAAGCAGATATGAACCTAATGTGTAGCAAACATGTTACGATGTATTAGTAGTCTGTATCTCCATCCGGTAAGCAGACTTTTACTTTTGTGTTTTTATACAGCATCATTATGGCTGCGACGGTTTCTTTTGGGAGACCGTAGGTGAGAAGTATTTGCTCATTTTCGCTCTATATGTTGAGTCAAATGCCTTGGAGGAGTCGATGAATAATATTGTTGCCTGTAGGTTTTTTGCACGTGTACACCTTTTAGAATTCGACAGATAGTCAAAATTTGTGAAGTCGTGGATAGCTTTTTCCGAAAGCCATTTTGGTTCTCCCTAAGTATTTTCTCACTTTTGGGTTCTATGCAGTTGCATAGTAGAGCATAAACCCTTACATCTACAGAAGCCAAGAACCCCATCGAACTGTATACAAAGAAAGGAAGAATATTAAATAGAATTTTGATGTTGGAATTACTTGAAAATTTGTAACTGTATGAAAACAAATGAGATCTAACTCGTTTAAAAATAATGTCCTTCAAACTATTCTGTTATATATAGTTGTAGTTGGCGACCTTAGTTGAGGGCTCGAAGGCTCCCTTTTCAATAGCTACTACACCGAGGTGTAGAGGAGGGCGCTACTACTTCCCCTGGTTTACTCCACATTACCCTTGATACGTACCTTATATTGCTGAGTGTTAAGCAAGGAGGTATCAAGTACCATTTAAAAAGTCTTTGGTATGACTCGACCTGAGATTGAACCCAGGTCTCCCGAGCCATTAGCGAATACTCTACCCACCGAGACAATATAAATGTATATATACGCACACACAGACACATGTACACATACACTCATACACACACACACACATTAAAAAGACTAAAAACTCTTGTATGGAATTAGAATTCATTCAATTTTGGTTTAAAATCCGAAAACAAACAGAAAAAAAACAAGCAAAAAAATTACAGATTTTTCTAGTTAAGTTTTAGTAACAGGAAAAGAGATTATGAATCGATTAGCACTTCGATCTTGTTTCTCATTGCATGGACCGAATTGTGTTTTATGGTCCAGTTGTCTTCATCACGTCGGTCAAGGCTACCTGACATGCGTTCTGAGGAAACCTAGAATTCATGTCGGGTACCTGAGGCCAACAATCACCCTGGCCTCAGATTCCGTCCCCTTAGTGTTTCCCCTGCTTTGACATTGTCATGCAAATCACCAGGCGCATGAAGCATATCTTTTGAGGAGAATGCCGAATAAAATCAATAAATTTTTGGAACCAGCCATGATTTGAGCTGTGGCATGTCCTTGGCCACCCACATTTCCTGTTACTAAAACTTAACTAGAAAAATGTCTAAGTTTTTTGCTTGTTTTTTTCTGTTTGTTTTCGGATTTTTGACCAAAATTAAGTGAATTCTAATTCCATACAAGAATTTTATACACTCTTCCTGTTATTACAGGAAAAATGTAATTTGGCGCATGACGTTGATCTTTCACGATCACTCGGGATGAACAACATCGCATGCAGTTCTATGCTTAAATCTATGGTAATTTATATAATTACTCTCGAATTTCTGTTTATAAAGCTCAGGATCTAAACATTCTTGTCATTTCGAGATTAATTAATTTTCGATGACATTTAAAAGCATGGCTCCAAAGCCAATATTTCAAAACTCGACTGTTTACGAAAATATCATCGACACTCTGCTACATTCAAAATAAGCGCTTTAAATTTAATGTGATGATTTCAATAAGTCCATCAGCAAAATCCAGTGAAAAAAATAAATAATAATTTTATAAAATTTCACAACAGAAAAAAATATAAAAATGATGATTAATTCATTTTTTTAAATCATTGGAATTTAAAAAAGAAAAATTGAAGATGGATTATGAAGATATTTTTTAGACTGCAAATGATAGTAAAATATTGAGACATGTTCAGTTGATGTTTAATGACATCCACTTTAAATGTATAACAGTAATTCATGGAAAGCTGATATAAGCAGATTTCTGGAACGAATCGAATGAAAACAATATTTTTACTTATAGACCAACAACTACACCCTCTTTATGACTGTATCCCAATCTCCTTGTGCAGTAGGATAGACCTACTGCATCTCTGAAGAGGAGTACGAGATGTGACATTAAACCATCTGATGGTGAGGGAGTTCCCTTCATCGCCATTGCTCCGAGGTTCACTCTGATCATGAGAGATAGCACCCTAAAGGGTTCGATCTATGGGTCAAATTGAACTGTTTCACTATTTAAACTCTGTATAAACCAATGAATGACGTTTAAGTGAATTGTTAATTACAAACATCAATACTACGAACAATTTAAGTGCATGCAAAAAAGAGCTCAGGCTCGTTTAAAAATGCTATCAAAAATGTGTTTACAAATCATTTATATTTAATATAAATGGATGAAACGGGTTTGGCATTAAATATGGTGCAATGGTTGATATGTTGTGAAACCAAACCAAACCAAACCAAACTATCTGTTTCCCAGTTCTCATAAACTGGTTTATTCGTAGAGACGTAACTCAGATCACGTATAATGAGTAGGAATGGCTTGATAGAGTCCATCACTTTCCAGGTCTACAACTGGACTGAATTCAGTTTTCCTTCTCACCAAACATGCCATACCAAGATTATAGAGTATGAATTGCCCAACTATTTACTCATACATGAAAGGATTATAGTTGTTTTTATGGTTTTTTCCCAAGAGTATTAGAAAATTGTAAAATACAAACAGGATTGAAACTAGAGTAACCGAGTCTACTTCCAACGTCAATAACCGTTGCTCCAAAACGCCTCACAAATAACAACTTCTGACGAAAATTATGTTGATCTTTAAAGAAATAATTTCAATATCAAAACATGAAATACGAAAATAACTTTAAGAATGTCTCAAAATCTATCACCTTTCTCACTAACCACACCTTGTAGGCTAATTTCGCGCCTGTTTTACTGAGAGAAAAGTTACAATCTAATTGGGACTTCCATTTACTTTTGATTGGCACTTTTAGCTAAACACTGGTTTGTGCAAGTTCAGCACTCTACTTACTATCCTAAACTGAAAATTCATCTCCACGATCAGAGCTTAGGGGGCTAAAATATAAACGCTAGTTTAATTTTACAGGATAATCAAAAAGACGCGCTTCATAGGGGCTTCGACTTATATAAATCTCAAAGGAATAAATGTGTTAACTTTTAAGTTAGGTTATATTGAACAAAATGATCGTTTCATTCATTGTTCATTTCTTTTTCAGTAAATAATCGATACACTCTCGATACTTTTTGAACAAACCTTGTATACGTTTCTTTTCTCTTTTTTTAAATTTTTTATTGTTGCTTTTCTTCTCAGATTTCCTGCAGTCCTTGAAAGGCATACAAAAATCTTTTAACGTATTGATAAGATTATATCTACTGACAGCCGTATTCAATGTATCAATGTTATATCTCGTCATGGGAAGTTGACGTAAGCAGATTTATTTCTTACATATATTTCTTACATATATTTTCTTGAATCGAACGCAATAAGGTTTGGTTTGGTTTGGTTTTATGTCATGTAAACCATGGTAGGTTATTTAATGCCAAATCCGTTTTTATATTTATGAATATTCTTCCTATTTCAAACAATTCAGTTTAGTATTTGTATTCATTTTTTGTTTACACACAGTTAAATGTCAAAAGAGTTCTATTTCAAATAATTCAGTTTAGCATAATTGCATAGTTTAGTTTTATTTGACCAATAGATGAGAACCTAATAGTGGCTACTACTCCAGAACAAAGTGGACCAGCAAGCGATGCCAATGAAGGAATTATCCACATACTCCAAATTTCCAGCATTACTAGTATCTAGTCTATGACACTCCTTAGAGGAATCTTACCCCTCTGTAAAGATGCAGTCAGTGTATTTTGCAGCACCAGCTGACTTGGCCAAAACGCTATAAGACATTTTTTTATAAACACATCTACAACTACAACTAATACTACAGATAATATTTATATTAATCTTTTAAATATCTAATTTGGAAATTAGAATATAAGATTATTAAAATATTTTATAGAATTTAAATGATAAAAATAGTACCAATTTTGCGAGTGAAATATTATGTTTGAATATTGAAATCTTCCTACAAACATGCCGGTACGATTATATATCTCAATTTGTACAAGGAAATATGTTATAAATCATCTAGCTAAAGTAACAACAGGACGAAAAGAGTCTCATAACATGCTTTCTATTACTCCAAGTTTCACGTTATTGTTACCTCATTCATCAGGCAGACATTAAATTTTGTTATCGTTCACTTTTTAAAGTTGTACATTAATTTGATCGACCATCAGTTGTAGATAAGGATTTTTTTTTAATACAAAGAAGACGAGAAGCAGATTACCGACATATAAAACTTTTCTGAAGAACAGGGATCATTTTAAAAAATGATTTGCAGAGCACAACTTAATATTTGAATAATATACTGTAGATTAAACAACGGAAACTCTTTTGATACGCTCCAATATTCGTAGATAGGAAATGTGATTTCTTTGCAAAAATGTGATATTCAAAAACTTTAGAAAAGTAATTTTTTCCTGAACGTACCTGCCTATAAATGTTTATGAATATTCAGTATGACATGTATTTCCTTTGTCAGTTTTCTTCTCTTTTCTTTTACAAAAATAGCTTATGAAATAGAAATGATGGACGTTTGAAAAAGCGGAAAAGTGTAATGATGTTTCATTGGAAATCAGTTTTATACAACTAATATATGTGTTGGTTACAATACATTGTAATTGAATTATAAGGGATATTTGTTTTCATTCCCAGCTATAAATAACGTATTTAGTTAATGTCAGAGTGGTAATTTATATGTAATAATGTTTTGAAAATTTCATTACATAAATAACAATAAAAGGCCTGTCTCAAGCTTTCATGAACAAAATTAACTGTAGGCCAATTTCATACATGCATTCATACATACATTGACAAATCTGCAGAGTCGTATGACCCCTACCCACAAAAAGAGTATTCTGGGTATGCAACAAAACTGTTTTGGATGCATATGAGGCTCCAGTTTTAGAGTTTCTGGAAGTGCAAAGTTGACTATTATTGTTATTATTCCCTGGTCTTCACGAACACAGATTTAGTGTATGTTACAATCCTATTTATGGATAAAATAAATTTGTTAGCAATTTTTTTTATAAGATTGTTTTTTTGTTTTATTTGTAGGTTAATTCTATTAGTTTGTTTTCTTTGTAGATTATCTTTATTAGTTGTTTTTTTTAGGTTATTTCTATTAGTTTGGTTTCTTTGTAGATTATCTTTAATATTTTGGTTTTTTGTAGGTTATTTCTATAAGTTTGGTTTCTTTGTAGATTATCTTTATTAGTTTGTTTTTTTTGTAGGTTATTTCAATTAGTTTGGTTTCTTTGTAGATTATCTTTATTAGTTTGGTTTCTTTGTAGGTTATTTCTATTAGTTTGGTTTCTTTGTAGATTATCTTTATTAGTTTGGTTTCTTTGGAGGTTATTTCTATTAGTTTGGTTTCTTTGTAGATTATCTTTATCATTTTGGTTTTTTGTTGGTTATTTCTATTAGTTTGGTTTCTTTGTAGTTTATTTGTATTAGTTTGATTTCTTTGTTTAATTTAAAAGTTATTTAATGCCAAAGCATCATTCAAGAAGAACAGTTATGCTACTACTTAACCCATAGTTGGGAGAGTAAGGGGGTTCATACTTTTCCCAAGAGTATTTGTCCGAAACTGAAGGCAATAATGCGACTGGAATTTGAAGTAGCTTACTAAGATTCCGCAGTCCATCACTTTAACCATTACACTACGAGGACACCCCGCTTTTTTCATTAAACTTGAATACTTTATATCATATGTGTGCGAATAAATGACTATTATTACGCAGGAATAGTTACTTGAAAGCATATGGATATTAATATAAGATAGGAATACTTAAAAGCATAAAACTGAGTGCTGTTTATTTGCATTAGATGGGAATACTTGATATTTCATTACTGTGTCTAATGCAACTTTAAAGAAACTGTGTCAAAAACGTAAAAAAACGTACAATATGCGTGATTTCTTCAGCTGGTAATATAAACTAACCAGAGACGAGATAACATGCCAGTAAATAAACAAATAAATCAACCAGCGTCCCCAGGATTCGATACGAGAAGTGTTTTGATAGGCTTTTATCTCGAGTTTATTCTCCCCTAAAATGTTTGGCGTAAAAAGCATTTCAATCTTCTATACGATTAATTTAATAAGAAATGTATTCAAATGTTTCCCCGCGGCAGACAACTTTATTCTCTTATCTTGGGGCGATGACACCTATATATATATATATATATATATATATATATTGTCACACGCCAGGAGTATTCGAAAACCGTGAATAGGTCATCATGAAAATAAAATAATACAAAAACGTATCTTATTTACGAACTGCAAGATGTTTGATGTGTATATAAAAATTATGAATCAGGAAATCCTTCGAAAAGAATATGACACGACAACACAGGATAATTTAGCAACAATAAATTCATTTTTCTCCTGTGGGATCGAAAGAGGTCTGTATTTTAAAAAAAATAACAAAATTACAAAACAATATCAGAAAGTGAAAGGGATAATGCTGATGAATGATTGAGTAAATATTTGTTTATGTAATGATGTATGCATAAAGAATGTTCTGCTTCAGTTCCTTGTGAAAACTGTAAGGGTGGAGTCAAGAAAGTTATTAATCAGCTCGAATCTTTTTGTCTTGTCTGATCGACTAACTGATATTAACTCGCTAAGTTATTTCCTCGGTTCTCGGAAGAGTTCCCTCTTCCCTCTGTGGTTGAAGGTTTCTTATAGTTTTCTTTAACTTTTTCTATTCCATTTCTTTTCACCCCATTTTCTTGATTCTAGGAATTTAGAGGTTGTATGAGATTCAATACCTGTGGATTTTATTTAATTATTTCTGTGATTGATTTTTGATCAGTTATCTCTGATGTAGACCAATAGTTGATCAAACTTCTACCAATTGTCTCTGTAACTTTACCTTCAATCATTTGTGTTTTGGTCCTTCATCTATAATCCTTCAAATAGATGAGACAGCAGACAGTCATCTCTGTGACTGATGCAATTTGAAATTGAGAGTGACAGCTTCTTTCTGTATCTAGCTGTCGTCTTCCTAGATTAATCAACTGTATGATTTATTTTTTAGCGCGCAAAAGTTAGAATATGTCACCTGATATGTTTTATCCAATCAGTGACTATATATGTTCCCAAATAGAATATGAGACCACATTCAAAGTTATATGCCAAAAACGTGTGATCGTGGTTAACTTATCTTACAAGACTTCGCATAATTTTTCTGTACATGTCCTTTTTTGGATTTCCAGATTTTCAGTCTAAATGGTTTGACCTCATTATTTATTTCACTTTCTCTTTTCTTTAAATTTGTATCTTACCCTTCCAAGCACTTTTCGTTATTTCACATTGGCCTAGTTTGCTTTAACAGTTCTGATTACACGTTCAGGTGACAATATATATATATATATATATATATATATATATATATATTCTGGAGTTATAATGAAATTAGTGACTATCTAAACTCCTGGATGAGGCTGTGTGCGTTTGAATTCGCGCTAATGTCCATTGATAAAACATGAGTCTGCTGATCTCCTTTAGCTAATGAGGAAATGGTAAGGCAGACTGGGTTCTTTAGCTTTGGTTAGACAAACTCACAAGGAGATGAAAACTCTGAATTCAAGCCAATTGTATTCGACTTTAAACCTGGCTTTACATCACATCCATCATGGAGGGGTAGACTGAATATACACCATATCTCTTAACTCATTCTGGCTTTTGTCCAAGATAAGACTGTATAATGGGTCTGGCGGTAATGTTCCAGTTCTTGAACTATGTGGACGAATCTGATCATTGCCGTATTATTCGATATTATATACCTAAATGATAACTTGATTGAGGAGACGTTTAATGGACAGATGAGGTTAGAAGCCATCTCCACTTGAAACAATGATGGGAAATTTTGTGTTTTGAGATTCAGTAATCGGATATTCTGCAAAACCATCTAGCAGATGTATTCTTTGTGTTAGTAAAGTTTCAGAAACAGCTTTCTGGGAGCTGCCATATAGAACCAGAGAAAATTAAAAAAAAAAAAAAAAAATTTCTTTCCTCCTTATGTGGGACGGTTCGGAAACTCAGTGGAATGCCTGGTCTGATTTATTGAAATATTAATAAACAGGGAAACAACATTTTCATGCGTATTTGTCTCTTTATTTCGTTGTTTAGGCTCAAGTGAAAACTTTCCATTGGCATGCTATCTTTCAGAATCTTTAACATGTTTTGGGCGCAAAGTAAAGTTTCATTTCCTTGGAATTCTCACAACCTGCGAGCAGAGTCAGCAGCTTAGAGAAATAGTTGCTCCAAATTTTGAAATAGTTTTTTTTCTAATCAGAATACATTTTATTGATTCTTAGAAAATAAATCTGATATTGTTTCATTTCCTTCGACTTTTCGATTTATTTGAGTAGCTCTAGCGGCTAAGTGACTATGTTTAAAATAATACCTTAAAATTGTCAAGTGTTTCAAATTTTTATTTTCAAAAGGTTGGAATGCACAGTTATTTTTCTGATAACGTAAATTTTCCTTTTTTCTTTTTTTAATTTCCTTCGTCTTCTTAAAGTCTATGAACTGTTTCAGTGACTAAGTGTTCTGGTTTAAAATAATATCTTAAAACTTACCAATCTTAATTTTGTTTATTTTTGTTGTTTTCATAGTTTTGGAATGCATTCTGGTTATTCTGAAAACTGAAATGCTATTTCTGCTCAATTTCCTAAGACTTTTCGAAGTCTACGAGCAGTTTTAGCGGCTTAGAAATATCGTTTAATATAATACCTAAAAATTGTCAAATATCATTTTTCTTATTTCATTAAATTGGAATACACTCCGTTTATTCTAAATACTGGAATGCTATCTCGGTTTAATTTCTTTCAACTTCTCGAAGACTGTGAAAGTTTTCCGCGATTTTGAGAATTTTTAATTCAATACGTCAGAATTGTCGTGCCTAGTTGGCTGGAGCTTGTAGAACTCACTGTTTGCATTTATGCAGAGGAGTAAAACTTTCCAAACGAGTCTCCTGGATATAACACTAAACAATCTGAGAGTGAGCCTTCAGTAATGCAGGACCATTTGGAAATGTGGAGTACCCCGTCATTACCATTGCTCACATGTCCTCTCTGGCTTGCAGTGGTAGCACCTTTTCGCCCCCTATCTCTGGGTCTGTATGTAAACAAATAAGTGACGATTAATTAATTTGTAAGTGAGACATAATATTTCTTAGAATTATTTAGGCTAGTTTAAAAACGTTACCTATGAAATGTGTTTACAAATCAAATATATATATATATATATATATATATATATATATATATATACTCATTAAATAACTTACAATGCATTATATGCCATCAAAATAAACAAGATCAAATCAAAATTACAATCGTCAAAATGTATTTTTCTAGTGTTGGAATGCGCTCTAGTTTCTTTGAAGCGCAGGAAATTTCTAAATAAGGTTTCATTTATTTTGACACCACCCAATCTGCAAGAAGCTTCAGTAATTTAGTGACCCAGATTAAAATAATTCCTCAACATTAGCATATTCTCTTTTTCTTATGTTCTTATTATTTAAATACAATCTAGGTACTCGAAGTAAAGAAATCTACCTACTTTTTCACACATACAAACATACACATACACACACATTCTCATACCCATATGCGCGCACACACACACAGAGACAAGCAATTTCATTTATAAATAGATTTTACTGGCTATGCATTATGTTGCTGAGTAATTTCATTTTAAATACTTACCTATACATAGATATGTAATACATCCACCCAGCCATCAAATTGGCCTTCTCGCTTTTAAGCTTTCTATCATTTTTGTCTTGTACAATCTGTTATGGCCTCTAAACTCTATAATTCTCATAACATCTTTATCTTTTTCATTCCATTACTAATTTCCTAAAACAAAAGTCGCCGTCTGGTCTTCCTGAGACTTTTTCCTTTTTCATCTCGTTTTCTTTCGTCTTGTCTCGTCTCATTTCTTTTACCCCAAGGACCACTGATTTCGTTTCTTGCCAGCGTCTGCACTGATCGATACTGGCGCCATATTTAGAGGAGATTTTCTTCGGTAAATATTGTTTTACTAATGGTGTACTAATGACACAGCGCCTTCTTTTTCTCTAGAAAACCAATCTTCCAAGAGAACAGAACGAGACTATTTAATGGATCCTTTTCTATCTCAATTGGCTCAAGGAGTTTTTGCCGCCGGAGGTCCTTTTCAGGTCGTATCAATTGAAAATATAAAAGACTTTCCTATTTTTTGTTTGTATAGATGTATAGAGAGATTTTACGAATAAGTACAGATGGAATATATTTGGTAGATATCATTTATTCACTATGGTATACGTCCTAGAAAAATTACCATTTTGGAAGTCGACAGAATCATTGAAATGTAGAAAGACTATTTCTGCGTGAATGATAGGAACACAAAAACTTAAAATGAACTTTTTATATTAAACAGATGGTATATATATATATATATATATATATATATATATATATATAATTTTAAAAACGTAGGAGACCGTCTTTTGGATATTAAGGATTCATTTCAGCAGGCACCTCTACAAATGAGACAAATTTCATGAGACAGCCATCGCACAATGGATATATATATATATATATATATATATATATATATATATATATATATATATATATATATATACAGAAAAAGTATATGGCCTGATATAGAGATAGATTGATTAATGGACAAATTGAACGAGAAAGACACTGAGGGAAGAAAAGATAAATAGATCTATAAATAAATAAACAGGTGGATATATAGATGAACACATTTTTATAATGTAATAGATTAATTACACAGGGTTTCACGCATTTGAAGAACACAATATATATATGGATAGTTCTTAGTTTCTTATATCATTCGCTACAAATAACCCTTAAAGAGCATTTTTTTCATCTAAAAAGTTCTTACGGTAAATATTACGTAATTTCAATAATATATATATATATATATATATATATATATAGTATTGTTCGGTCCAGTTTAACCGGAGTTGGGAGTAATTCCATCAGGACAAAAAAACATTCAACTGTGAACATTTAAATTTTCCTGGTAATGAGCTCAACGTAACTGACATTACAGAGCAATAATTTCTTTAATAAAGAAAAACAAAACCGGTCACATTAGGATTATAGATTTATTTCCATCCTGTTATGTGTAATTCCATCAGGACAAAAAACATTCAATAGTGAACGTGTAAATTAAATAAGAGGATGGAAACAAATTTATAATCCTAATGTGACCAGTTTTGTTTTTTCCTTAAAGAAATATATATATATATATATATATATATATATATTCAGTAAACGTCGAAAAAAAATCACTAGAACCAATTACTTGAAATTTTGTCATATTTGAAGCGTTAGATAAATAAATGTTCATGAAGTAAAAATTCAGAAGCCACAAAAGAACAAAGTGGAGACAAGATTCAATTGTCACAAAAGTTCAAACTGTTCTTGATTTACAATTATCTAATGGACAATATGATGTAATAGACCACAGTGAAGAAGATTGACAGTGAGAATGTTAAAAGGAACGGCAGACTTACTATGCAAAAAGTGACTGTATAATCATAGATTCAGATTTTTCACTAGAAAAATTAAACAACAGTCTGTCAATGTCTAGAAAATAAAAAATGATACCGAAAGTTCTCTGGTTACCAAGTGACGATTTGGAAACATAACCTTATTCTATGGAGGTGTTTAAACAAAGTTGCTGGCTATTCCTCATGGAAAAATAAAATCACTTTTCAATATACGGACATTGGATATTTTTTTTTAATAGAAATGATCCATAGCCGGTGTTATTAAGTAAAGATAAAAATTTTATAACGCCATCTACCACTTGACTGATTTGCAAAATTATTTCTTTAAAAAATTGTCATTGATGTACAAACACTATGTTAGGTCAGCAAGGTACGTGATCACCTAACTTATCATCCGTTTAATGATTGCACGTGGCATTCAGATTAATAAAAATAAAATTTGGCTGAACTTTTCATCTTTTTGTTGTACACATTATGTTACATTGGCAAAGGATAAAGGGCTTATATTTTCGTATACAAATTCGGCTATATCATAGGGCTCGGATGGTTAATAGTTTAATTTAGTCTGAGTGTGTTTTATGGAGTATAAACTCTTGTTGATTATTTTATGTCAAATCTTCTTCTTCTTCTTCTTCTTCTTCTTCTCTCTCTCTCTCTCTCACTCTCTCACACACACACACACACATACACACACACACACACACACACACACACACACACACACAGTTCCTAAATAAATCATTTTGAAACGAGCCAGTGAGTATTTTTTGGCACCCAGTTATAGGGCGTCAAGATCGCTATCTAATGCTAATAAGTTTATTTGTGGACATTTAAATTGCGTCAAGTATTACTATCTAACTCTAATAATTCAATTTAATAATTATCAGTTGCTAACACACAGTCAAATGGATTTAAAATATTTTTTAAGATTATTAATTCTACTGATTAAGTATTTCTAACTAGTATAAACAATTTGTACACAGCTGTATGGTTTCAAATATAACATAGTTAATAATATTAATCAATGGTTTACACACATTTGAAGTGTTTCAAGCACTGCTATCTAACTGTATAAGTTCTATGAAATATTTTTCATATATTTACATCCAGTTAAGTTTTCAAGTATTACTATCTAAGATTAATAATTACTTGCGACATTTGTCATTCGCTTACATGCTGTTAAATGGTCTCCAGCATAGTATGAAAGAATAGTTTTATTGTTCTATTGATGGAATCCAAACAAATATTAGCACTCTGGGTCAGAGTGGCCATGAGAGTAAAGGCAATGTAGGATAATTCTAAACATCTTCACGAATGAAAATGTGAACGTAAACTGGACATGATCCCTAACGTTTTGGCATAAAATAACCCGAGGTTGGCATGTTATTAAAATCAATCAATCAACCAAGGTTTTCATTGTAAAATGTTCGTCTCAAAATAATGTAATCCTTTTATTTAACTTTATGAAAATGAAAAAAAAGTTGTTATTGTTGTAATTATGTATTTGTTTGTAAAAAAGGAATTAATTTGGCTTATTTATAAATGTTGATTTGTTTGATTTGGTTTGCTTTTATGGCATATTTGATTTGGTTTGCTTTTGTGGCATTGTCGGTTATTTTATGTCAAATTATTTTGCCCAGTCGGCTGGGGCTGTAGAATACACCGACTGCACCTGCAGAGCGGTAAGACCTCCCAACGAGTTTCCTAGATATGACTCTAAACAATCTTATGGTGAGGTTCAAGTGACGCTGGGGCTTTGGGGAATGTGGAGCGCCCATTTACTGCCATTGTCCCAGGTCCACTCTGGCCCAGTGTGATAGCACCTGATAAGGCCCTATCTATGGATTAAATAGAACTAACGGCATACTTTTGTTAAACTGAATTGTTTCACTAAAATGAATAGCTTGAGGTGGAAATGTTTTTGACTATTGAACCGTACTTACATTTGGACTTCGTGCTTATGGTAAACTGAATTATTTGAAATGAAACTGTACTTACACTAAACTGAATTGTTTAATATAGAATTGTCCTATCATTTAACTGTGTGTAAACAAAAGCTGTACTTATACTAAACTGCATTAGCTGAATTAAAAAATCTTGAATCAGCCGAAAGGCTGGAAATAGAAATGTTTTTCACAATTGAACTGTACTTTTATTGAAGCTGCTTACTTATGCTGGCTTGAATTGTTTGAGGTGTAACTGTTTTCATAAAAATGGATTTGCCGTTAAATGACTTACAAAGGTAGATATGCCATAAACCCAAATAACCAAGCAATAACTAACCAACCAACTAGCCAAATTATCTTTATATATATATATATATATATATATATATATATATATATATATATATATATATATAGTTTGTAATCGCTTAGAGTTTTTCAGTAAGTTTTTCAATGAGCCAAAATTCAAAATTTTTTACACATCTAAATGTTTCGAAGTATTGCTATGTATCGCAAACAATTCAATCAAAAATCAATCATTCGTTTACGCATAGTTAAATGATCTACATTTTTATTTTAAACAATCCAATTCAAATCTGCATTAGGTTTTTGTTTGCACACAGTTTAATGTTCAAGCACCTTTATTTTACCCCCAAGCCAGAGTGGAACTGGAAGTTATGGTAAGGAAAGGGTACTCCGAATTTCCCAAATTTCCAGCATTATTAAAACCTCATCATCAGGTTGTTTAGAGCCATATCTTGGACACTCATTGTAGTAGGGTATTATTCCTCTGCTGGGATAAGGTCAGTTTATTCTACAGCCCCAGCCAACTAGGCTCATAATTGGTGAGGATGAGGATTATTCTTTACTAATTTTATGTAACCTATAATAATGTGTTACAAGTTATTATGTGAAGTAGTGAATAACGTCAAATATCTTTTTCTGCCTTAATAGATGTCATGAAAGTAAATCACCAGAATGATATTTCATCAACTTGTAAAATTGTGGCGTACATCTATCTCAGTTACGTTTCTCTGATAATCACAAAGAAAACAAAAGAAAAAAGTACTTTTATCTGGACAGTTTAAGTTCATTTTTCCTGTCAGAATAAAGAAAAAAAACTACAGAGCCCTTTTCAGGAATTTTGGAAATAATAGCTTCTTTTTGTCTTAGTTTTAAAAGAATTGTTCGTTTTGTCGTTAAATTGCTTTTGAAGTTCATCACTAACATAATTAATCTATTTTCCACGGTCGGATTCTGAATTCATAATTAAATTAAATTTCTATTTCAGTTTAATGAAGTCAGATTAATGCAATTACATTAAATAGAGGAAAGGATCCAAAAAATATACCAGTGTTTCTATGAATGTTACACTGAATAAGCTGATATATATATATATATATATATATATATATATATATATATATATATATATATATATATGTGTGTGTGTGTGTGTGTGTGTGTGTGTGAGTGTGTGTGTGTGTGTCTGTGTGTCTGTGCGTGTGAATAATGTACATTTTTATTCGATGAAGAATTTTAGACAATTTTATACGTGTTTCTCACTGTACACGATGTATAAGTTAGTTACTGTGTCTTTTTCAATGATAGTGTATATATATATATATATATATATATATAACATGTCATGTGACCGGGGCAGATTTCCCTGACCCTCAATGGCTATTCGTCTCTATTGTCCATTGCTTCCGGTCTTTCAGGTTGGTTGGTTGGTTGGTTGGGTTTTATGGCATACTAACTTTTGTAGGTTATTTAACGCCAAATCCATTTTTATGCAAATAATCAACTCTATTTATACAAATCAGTTTAGCATGAGTACGCAGTTTAATTGTTGAAACAGTTCTAATTCAGCTAATTCCGTTTACTATAAGTACACATTTTGTTTACTCACAGCTAACTATCAAAACAGTTCTATATTAAACAATTCAAGTTAGTGTAAGTGCAGTTTTAAAGTCAAAAAACGTTCCTTCTTCAAAAAATATAGTTTAGCATAAGTACGCTGTTTAAATATAAGTACAATTTAATTGTCAAAAACATTTCTATTTAAAATATTCAGTTTTGTCAAACAGTTCTAAATTGAACTATTCAATTTAGCACATATACGGTGTTTAGTTCTATTTAACCAATAAATAGAGCCCTATCAAGTGCTAGAACTCCGGC
>OY757928.1:38613025-38654369 GCA_963585895.1 Sepioteuthis lessoniana | reverse complement strand
GGTTGAACTCTTCCCCTGTTTATATAATTTTCCGGATGCCCACGCAAATCTACGTGGTAACCCCTCCAATCTACACGTTTCACATGGACACACGTCCCTCTAGCATGCCACTCACGGTACTTTTGCGGCATTTCCCCTGGAGAACGAACTATATCTTGTTCACTTTAGGAAACAGGTGGAATTCCGTTTTCCACCCTCGGAACTTATGCGGTATGTCAAAGGGATATTCTATTCAATATCCAACAGTTGCTGCATATGATTTTTAACAAAATGTCAAGAGTAAAAAAGCTTGTTCCTAACCATAAAAAAGTTCTCTGTATTGTTTTAAACAAATCCTTGGAGTAGTGATCTACAATAAAGCAGTTGCACAGCAACTTACCTCCTATCTCACAAACCGCGCGAGTGAGACGATCATATCGAGCGGGTAACTATTGTTGAAATAATGACAAACTCCTAAATGTAGTTCACTTATAGACACAAAATGTGGATATTTTTATTTGTGGAGACACCAGTGTTTACTGACCAGCAAAAATATACATTCATCAGCTCAGTGCCAACACGAGGTACAGCTTCGAGGATTTACCGAGAGCAATAGTTGGTAGGGACAGAAGGAGAGAGGGAGTCAAAGAAACCTCTCTTGTTTGATGTCATGGTGATGATGATGATGATGATGATGGCAGAAGATCTTAAAACGCCACAGTTGTTACTATAATTCTTTCAATTATTACAAAACACAAACATTCACTTAAACATTTGTAAGTTTGACCACTTAATGAGACTTAAAATATATTATTCTCAAATCTTAATGGCATGTCCTGGGTTTGTTATTATGATATGTTCACCACGAAGCTAGTATCAGACTGTTCAGCCACTGTTTTATCAGTAAATGGATATATCATACATATGTCTATCTCTCTTTTGTGCTTGTGAGAGGAGAGGTCTATATTGGTTGGTATTTTATGCCAAATAAACCCTTGTATTTATTTGTTATATATATATATATATATATATATATATATATATATATATATATATATATATATATTGTGATTCACAGACATACTGTTTCGTTGCATTACCACTTTTCAGCGTGGAAATTTACTAAGCTTTTTGCTTAGATGTGGCACAAGGCCATATGAAAGGGGCACCCAATGAGACTCGAACTCACTCGTGTAGGTCTGCTAGTCGAGCTTGCTAACCATTACACCACCAGAGGCGCCCTTTACCACTTTTCAGCGTGGCTAGACGCGTACAATGCTTCAAGCTCGGATCGAAACCCGCCTAACTTCACGTTAGGCTTAGTATCTTACCGCTTAGCCTCAGGCAACATGGAAGTAAACAATGTAAATAAATCCGACAGTTTAAGGAAAATAGAAATTCAACTTAATACAAAAATGATGAATTAGGATAGACAGCCAACTTTAAAATGTTTTTATAAAACATTCATCGAGGTTCAAGTAACATTTTTCACCATCTTAAAGTTTGGAAGAAAGTTTATTAAAAAACTGAAACATTTTACCGTTGTCTTCCCATTATAATAAGTTCATCGCTATTTGATTAATTTTTTTTGGTTTTTTCTTCATATATATATATATATATATATATATATATATATATATATATATATATATATAAGTACTTTTAATAAAGGTACATGTTACCCCCTTGTTTAACACTCTGCAATATAAGGTAGGTATCAAGGGTAAAGTGGAGCAATCAGGAGAAAGGAGTAGCACCCTCCCCTACACCTCGGTGTAGTAGGTATTGAAAAGTGAGCTTTCTGGTCACCCTCGACTATGGTCGCCAAATTTACTTTTATATATATATATATATATATATATATATATATATATATATATATATATATATATATATATATATATATATAGTTTGTAAGCAAACAATTCTTAGCTAACTTTATCTTGAAACGCGTTAGAGCTAATTTGTTAGCACACAGTTAAATGATTGCAAGTGTTCCTCTTCATCATCATCAAGTCATGGTTATGGTACAAATTTTCCTAACTCCCGTTTGCCATTTCTCCCTATCATCCATAGTTCCTGATAGGTCTTTTAGACTGCATCAAGTGTCCGCAATGACTTGATCTGTGTGAGTCTTTATGGCCGCCCAACACTAGCATGTCCATGTTTAGGGGTCTATCAATTATTTGCCTGAATTATTCCGTCCGACTCAAGCGATGCCCTACATATCTTGTTCGTCTGACCAGGATGTTTTGTGTGTTCGCAAAGTGTAAAACGGTGTTAATGATTTCAAGATTTTTTTCATTTGATATAAGTAATTATATTTATCACTTATTCTTATGTTCTATAAATAATCTTCTTGCAATTGTATAAATCTTAGAAAGTTATTATTCGTAGTGAATGATTGAACATACCTATTTGCCCTATAGATAAGGATGTTTGGGTTTTATGGCATATCAACCTTCATAAGTTATTTCAACCCAAATCCATTTTAATACATATAATCAGTTCTATTCCAAACAATCCAGTTTAACATATAAAAACAGTTCCGTTTCAAACAATTCAGTATAGCATTTTTGTCAAAAATATTTCTATTTTAAGCTATTCAGTTTAATCAAACAATTCTAATTAAACCAATTCAGTTTATTATAAGTATAGATTTTGTTTACACACGGTTAAATGTCAAAACATTTCTATATTAAACTATTCAGTTTTGTGTAGGTATAGTTTCAATGCCAAAACAGTTCCATTTCAAACAATTCAGTTTAGTATGAGTAAGCATTTTAATTGTAAGTGCACAGTTTAATTGTTAAAAATATTTCTATTTCAGTTAAGTAAAACATTTCTAATTTAAACAATTCAGTTTAGCATAAGTACAAAGCTTAGTTCTATTTAACACATAGATAGGGCCCAACCAGGTGCAGAATGGACCGGGGAGCGATGGAAATGATAGGGTACTCCGCATTCCCCAAAGCTCCAGCATAACTGGAACCTCACCGTCAGATTGTTTAGTGTCATGTACAGGACACTAGTTGGTGTGTCTTACCCCTCTGCAGAGAAGTTGGTGTATTCTAGAGCACCAGCCGACTGGGCAAGCCCTATAGATAGGACACTGGTAATAGTCATATGTCTGGTTTAGAGTGAACCAGAGAATAATGACAATGAAAGAGTACTTCCTTTTCTTCAGAACCCCAGGACTGGTTCTTCAGCATTAGATGCAGTGGAAAGTCATACCTAGGACACTCGTTGGAGGATGCCTACCCCTCTGCTGAGGCGTAGTCGGTGTATTCTTCAGCTCTAGTTAAAAGGGCTGATTTGTAGGTGTATATATATATATATATATATATATATATATATATATATATATATATATATATGTGTGTGTGTGTGTGTGTGTGTGTGTGTGTGTGTGTGTGTGTGTGTGCGTGTGTGTGTGTGTGTGTGTGTGTGGCATCAATATTTATTAATTTACTAGAGAGAACATTTATATTTCTTTTCTGAGTCTGTATTTTACACAGGTTATATATTTTTGATTGTTCAAATAACAATTCAGAATATTTACATTGGTTATGCTGATGTGTCGTGATTGTGCTAACTTTTCTTTTCAATCAGATTTTTTTTTTTTTGTTTGCTTGGGAAAATGCGGCATCAGGTGTGGCTGAAATGCGGGAAATGAGGCAATGGTTAGATTAAATGCTGGAATTACTGCAAGTTAACACAATAAGGACGATTCATTTGCAACCAATAAAAAAATAAATAAATAAAAATACAAATGAAAATAAAAAAAAATCAACAAATAAACAACTAACCAAAATAAAGAATACAAAATCAATTGCCCTGGACGCACAAATAACAGGAAACAAAAACAATTTTAAAAAAATAAAAAAAAGAAATACAGGACAAGTACTAATTGCTTTGCATTAGTGTTCGATTTCAATCACCTGCCCATCATACCAACGCTTTGGAAGTCTTAATCACCTTAATAGCACAAGTGATATCCTAATGATAATGTCTCCACGTCATTTCCGGGGAGAAAAATAGTTTAAAAAATCGGAAATACAACTGAAAATCAACCGAACAAAACAAACGTTGTGAAAATTAGCTCGTTTGAGACACTGACACAGATAACTGTCATCACTTTGCCCAAATAAAGCAAGTAAAAAGCGAGTGAGACTATCATCCTTCCTACAATTTCCATTAGTAATTAAGTTACTAAGACTAATCTTGTGTTTTGGAAGGAGAAAACGATACGACTATCTTAAACGGGGTCATCCCAGGACCTTCTAACACATTAAAACACAGCAAAATTATTCTCGGTGAGGCTGCAACAACCCATATTACAATTTTTGAGATGTCAGTAATCAAAATCTTTAAAGTTTACCGTTTTATCTCTTTCGTAGAAATCACAGTTTCCATGGCAAATGTGCAACTGTCTTTGGTTGGTAGGTTGGTCGGGTTTTATGGCATATCATCCTATGTAGGTTATTTAACGCCAATTTCATTTTTATTTAAAAAATCAGTTCTATTTCAATAAATTCAGTTCAGCATAAGCAAGTAGTTTAACTGTAAGTACAGTTTAATAGTCAAACACATTTCTATTTCAAGCTATTCAGTTTAGACAAGCAGTTCTTATTCAGCTAATTCAGTTTAGTATAAGTACACATTTTGTTTACACACAGTTAAATGTCAAAACAGTTCAATATTAAACTAATCAGATTAGTTTTAGTGCAGTTTCAATGTGAAAAAACAGTTCCATTTCAAATAGTTCAGTTTAGGATAAGCGCGCAGTTTAAATATAAGTATGGTTTAATTGTCAAAAACATTTGACAATTATGCCATTGGTTTTATTATACCTATAGATAGGGTCCTATCAGGTGCTACCACGCCGGGGCCAGAGAGGACCTGGGAGCGATGATGGGGTACTCCGCATTCCTAAAAGCCCCAATATTACTGGAACCTCACCATCAGATTGTTTGGTGCCATATCCAGGACACTCATTGGGGGGGGGGGGGCTTACCCCTCTGCAGAGGTGCAATCAGTGTATTCTACAGCCCAAGCCGACTGGGCAAGCAACAGTCTTTGGATCTCTCCGTCAAATTTAGTTTGTTTTCTTTGTTTAAAAACATATCAGACATATCATGTCAACTTTATCTTTGTAGTTAAACAGTAGTGGTACAATCAAAACCTATGGATGGAGGGAAGCGAGGGTTTATATATTTCATTTGGTTATTAGTAAGAAAGTGAATGCAATAGCTTCACTTGAGTTCGAACACGATTATTTTGAGGTCACAGTCCACTTTATTAACCAATATATCACGTGTCCTCTACCTCGCTGTCCATGATCTTGGCAAGGTTATTATCAGGACATTTTGTGCTGAATTTTATGACAAGCATGTCGAACTGAAATCTTTGACGTAAAACACTCTTTTCTACAACCGAGATAAATGATATTAATGTAAGTATACCTACATTGAGTCATACCAAAGTCTTTAAAAATGGTACTAGATGCCGCCTTGCTTAAAACTAAGCGTTATCAGGTACGTTTCAAGGGTAAAGTGGAGAAATCTTGGGAAAGGAGTAGCGCCCTTCCCTACACCTTTGAGTAGTAGCTATCGAAAAGGTAGCCTTCGGGTCACCCTCGACTATGGTTGCCAACATTACTTTTACTATATTATGTATATATATTGTTTCTCTTAAAGAAAAAAATCGGTCACTATAAAATAATTCGTCTCATTAAGGTTATAAATTTATTCCAATATATATATATATATATATATATATATATATATATATATATATATATATATATATATATCTTTAAAAAAAACAAAACCGGTCACATTAAGATTATAAATTTATTTCCATCCTGTCATGGGTTTTTGAAATAAATCAAAAACACACACACAAAAATATAACAGGACTTCTTCAGATCTTATGGATAAAATAATTCAGAATAGACACAGGAAAGAAGGGTCGGAGGGGATAGAAGAGGGGAGAAGAGTTGTGACAATTTTTTTTTCTTAAAAAATTATTGCTCTGTAATGTCAGTCACATTGATCTCTTTGCCAGGAAAATTTTAATGTTCACTGTTGAATGTTTTCTTTTTCTTTTTTTTTTTTTTTGTCGTGATGGAATTACTCCCAACTCCGGTTTAGGTGGACCGAATAATATATATATATATATATATATATATATATATATATATATCAGGTCGTTCTGATTGCTGTATGTATTTGAGCTTGTTCTTTTCTATCTATCTATCTATCTATCTATCTATGTGTGAGTATCTTTTTTTCCCCTCATTTTTGACTATATATTAGTTTGTTATTATTTATCAATCTATCAATGAATGTTTTCCGATCCATCATATGCATACTGTTCACAATCATTTTAAACAGGTAAACGCTTTATATATAGTTGTAATATGATTTTTTTAAAATCACTATTTTAAAAGAGTTCACAATGATTTTTGATTACAGCACAATCCGTACTTAGTTGTAACATCAACCCTTTAAAAGGTGAAATATCAATATATTTCACAATCATTTTAAACTGGTAAGCACTATATATATTAAAAATCGAACATATATAACGGAGACTAATCGGAGAAGATTCCAGTCATGTGTTGACAGGGATTCTGAATAGGTGGAGAATCTAAAATCATAAAGGAAATCCTATTAAGAATTTAACAATTTTGTAACACCATGTATTTTAAAGTGTTTGTCCTAATTAAAAATATATTATTACATTTTTGATTTAAGTAAGATCTTGTATTACTTTTGAGTTGCCTACTTATATATTTATGTCCTTTCTTTTTGTTATTTTCTAGGTAAGACAGTTCATCTGTAATTATTGATTCAATAAGACGGGCTAAGCTATCAAGTAAGTATTTATCAGTGTTAATCTATTCATTCTATTCATCTGTTTATATTTATTCAATAAAACAGGTTAAACAATCAATAAATAAGCATTTATCAGTATTAGTCTATCCATGATATTCATCTGTTTATATTGATTCGATAAAACAGGCTAAGCAATCAAGTCAGTAAATATTTATCAGTGTTTATCTATTCATTCTGTTAATCTGTTTATATTAATTCAATAAGACGGGCTAAGCGATCAAGTAAGTATTTATCAGTGTTAGGCAATTCATTCTAGTCATCTGTGATTATTGATTCAATAAGATTGGCTAAGCAATCAAGTAAGTAAATATTTATCAGTGTTAGACCATTCATTCTAGTCATCTGTAATTATTGATTGAATAAGACGAGTTCAGCAATCAAGTAAGTAAGCACTTATCAGAGTTAGTCTATTCATTCTATTCATCTGTTTATATTGATTCAATAAAACGGTCTAAGACAATATGTAAGTAAGCATCTATCAGTGTAATGAAATATTTTACATACTTTGTAATTTTAGTTATTTTGTTTAAAAAAATTGTATTTTATAATTTATGAAATAAGTTTTGCTGTTTGCTATTCTTGTCTAATCATCTTTAAAGAAGGGAAGATATGTTAGATCATAAGATAAAATGATCGAGTGTCAAACCGAATCCAGTTATAAGATCACACGAGAAAAGGAACATTAAAAAAATCCACGATATTGCTTAAGAGAAAGAGCCATACGAAAAACTCACAATTAATTTGTGGTGCCAAGTCTGGTTTAAAATTAAGGTTTGTGCTTTGTAGAGAAATATATTTTTATTTAAAGTGATATTTATCATATCTACCAACACCTCCGCTCGGGCAGGATATGACACAACGTCAATTTTTTTTAGCGGAGTTTAACAGGTTTGAATTCAGAGTTTTCCTTCTTCTAGACTAGTTGCCTCACCAAGGCTGAAGAACCTAGTCCGTCCTACTATTTACCCATGGCTGGAGGGAGAGAATAATTGCATTCATACCTTTCCCAAGGGTATTAATGCTATGTGAAATGCAATCAGTCTCGTCCAAGATTTGAACTCGTATCGCCGTGTCCATTTCCTGCGACGATAACCATTACACCACAGGCACCTCCAAAAGTGAGATTTATAGGATTTATTGAGTATACACTTTTGGCAATTTTTTTTTTGTGATTTTTGTGACTTTTTCTGTAATTTTTTTCAAGTGACTTTTTCTTTGCTTTTTGTGACTTTTCCGAGAATTTTTCTGAAACTTTTTGCTTTCACTTTATTTTTTAGACACTTTTTTCCCGGATTTCTTCAAAATTGCCAAAACATATTCTAACAATGAATCTCATAATCTATACTTTATGTATAAACTCCATATCTTGTTATTTCATAACAAAGACAAACTATTGAAAAACCACCCCGAACTACTATAAAAATATCACCAGAAGTCAAAAATGGTGCTATCTAATGTAAAATCCGATTTATTATTCAGCTTATAATTAGTTAATCCGCTTCCTTTGTTAGGAATACTTTTAGTCGCTCCCTGAAAACTAACGAACATCACTGATTGTTTTCTTTGTTCGAAACAGATATGCCGACCAAAACTCCACTATGATTGTATATTTTCTGCGATTGCTTTTTTAAATACCTTACATTTCAAGTCAACTGGGCATTTCTTTAAAAAAAAAAAAGAACAATTCAAAATTTAATTCTTCTGTATCTTCAAGAATATTTCATTGATCCTTCTTGTACCGTTGCTTGGAAAGTCTCAAATTACCTCAACTCTCGTTTCAAAATTCTCAAATTTCATGTATTTGGGAGAGTTACAATTGCGTCAATTATTAGATGCCATTACCTAGCCATTGTTCTGTGTAGTTTCTTCTGCTCCAACTTCTATCAATTTTATGAAATTATTCTCGCTTCCATAAATTTCAAATTTATTTTTATTAGGTCCGTAAAAAATCTGATCGACATATTTCCTTTGTTCACAAAATAACCAGGTCAAATCAGTTTATTTAGATGAAGAGGCTCGTTTGGATGTCGAAATCCAGTTGTATTTTACACTTATTAATTTATTTGTCTTTAGAGTCGAACTAAAATCATTCGTGGGTTTAGTAATGTATCAGACGAAGTGAAGGGACTATGCAATTAATTTAATTAAAATGGAAAAAACAAAAGAAAGAATAACAACTTTCTACAAATAAAGAAAAATTTATGAGGAAATTTATAGCAGGTAAAGACAGAGATCTTTGCTGATATATTTCGATGAGGAAGAGCATTAGATTAAGAATAGGAAAAAGGAAAATAACTGCTTGGATGTAAAGGAAAAGATCCTTTAAGAAAAGAAATTATAGCGCTGGTTAAATTTATGATTAGAAAATATGTAGCGACCTAAAGATTATGAAAATGGTTCTAAAACCGCGACAAAGAAAAAGCCTAATTTATAAATAGATTAGGAGACACTGAAAAGGAAAAGTAAAGTCAAAATGGAAAAGAGAAACACTGCCAATGGAGACTTAGATAGGAGGAGTAGAAATAAAATGTGGAACATTTAATAAGATAAGGTTAAAGTGGCAGGTATAAATTTGGCCTAAAAATGGGAACAAAGACAATGTGATAGAAAACGATAAGAAAGAAACTGAAAAAAAGAAAAATTGATGCTTTAGAAAAAAAAAAGGCTAGAGAAAAATAAGAAGGAAAATAAGACCAGATTTAAATACAAAATACTTTTAAAAAAATAGAAAGAAGTAAGATTTAAATGGGAAGAAGAAGAAGAAGAAGAAGAAGAAGAAGAAGAAGACTGATATTTAGATGAAAAAGAAGAGAGACAAAAAAGGGGGAAAAGATTTAAATAAAGAAGAAATTAGAATATCAAAAGGAAAGTGATTTAAACGAAAAAGAAAGAATATTGAAAGGAAAGAGTACAGAGCAAAAAAAAAAAAAAAAAGAAAAGAAATTTAAATGAAGAAGAAAATAAAAAGATAGAAAAAATGTGATTTAAATGGAAAAGAAAGAAAATGGAAAGGAAAGAATAAAGAATAAAAGAGAAAATAAATTTGAATGAAAAAGAAAATAAAAGATGGAAAAAAGAGATTTAAATGGAAAAAAAGAAGAAAATAGAATGTATAAACGTAAGCTAGCAGCAAGAAAAAGATGATAGAATTAAAATTAAGGGGAAAGAAAATAAGAGTCAAGGATGTTTAATTTTGGTTGTATTTTATGGCATTTCAACTTTTCTGTGTTATATACTGCCAAATTGTTCCAACATATATCGGGTGTCTTTTTTCTTACGTATGTAAACTAATACCAGAGCAGAAGTGTATTAAATGTTTGTCTGAATTATCATAAAATATGTTGGTGAAACTTACCGTAGACTTAATAAACGAATTTACGAGCGCAGTTAATATTTTAAAAGAGCTGTCACAAATAAAGGTTTAATCAATCATCATGTAGAAATTAATCCCATCTTTGATTTTAAAAATTGCAGGATTTTAGTTTACATCCATAATAAAAAAAAACCCGCCGAAAACGATTGAATATAGTATCATCTGAAACAATAATACTATCAGATACCGGGTTTTACAACGTGTCACCTTATCTAGTCAGAATGGTACTAAAACATTTACAAAAACTTTTATAGAAACCAAATCGGCTTCACCGTTTGTATTTATTCAAAAAAGATAGGCAGATAAACTGATACTCGAATAGCGTTAGAAAGTTCAATACTGACGGAGAGGTAGGCATGCTTTATGGAATCTTAATAAAAAATAGTTACGAATAGAATACTAAACACATTAACATGGATCAATTAACAACTATGGAGTTTTTGATAAATTTTGGAACGCTAGTGGAATAACACAAATTAAAAACTACTATTGGAGATGAAATGTTTTTAGATATTCTAATCTTTTTAGTTTCATATATTGTCCTTAATTGGAATCATTTTTGAGATGAGTCTTTTTTTTTTTTTTTTTTTTAAATCTGAGAATTAATTATTTATTTATTTATTGCGGACTTTTCCCCCTCATCTTGGTAGTTTTTTGTGTTGTTTCTTCTTTCACTACGTTTCGGCCAAATTCCTTCTGGCCTTCTTCAGGTGATTTTACCGCGACCTCTTCCTATCCGAGGTCGCGGTAAAATCACCTGAAGAAGGCCAGAGGAAATTTGGCCGAAACGTAGTGAAAGAAGAAACAACACAAAAAACTACCAAGATGAGGGGGAAAAGTCCGCAATAAATAAATAAAAAATTAATTCTCAGATTTTTAGTTTCACTTAGTAACTTAAACACGCTAATGAAGGTCTAAATACCGAAACGTTTTACATTAAGGAATTTTTCTTCCAAGAAAACCATACACTTGAGAACTTGTCTTTTATTCATGTGAATACATTTTCATACATTCGGATTTATTTCCAGTTTTTCTCAGAATTATTAGTAAGCAATTAGACGTAAAACTAGGTCCTTTCACCAAAGAAGAACTAGACTTGGTTCTCAGAAGAATTAAAAATAGGAAAGCGGCGGGGCTAGACGAGATCCCCCCAGAAGTGTGGAAGACGAGACAATTCGACGATATACTGCTCCGGCAATGCAACGCAGTCTATAGTCAAAATAGGATAGAACGATGGACGAAGGGATGCATCCTTCCATTCCCTAAAAAAGGCGATCTCGGACTAGCCAAGAACTACCGAGGGATAACACTTACATCCATAGCAGCCAAAATCTACAATGCCCTACTACGAAACCGCATAGAACCCAAAATAGACAACATCCTTAGGAAAAACCAAAATGGCTTCCGGAGAAATAGATCCACGACCTCACAAATACTGACCATCCGTAGAATCCTGGAAGGCGTTCGGGCAAAAAACTTACAGGCGACATTACTATTTGTCGACTTTACCAAGGCATTCGATTCCATACACAGAGGGAAGATGGAGCAAATCCTACTAGCATACGGCCTACCAAAAGAAACCGTAGCAGCGATAATGATTCTCTACAGAAACACCAAAGTGAAAGTACGTTCACCAGATGGAGACACGGAATACTTCGACATAGTTGCAGGAGTACTACAAGGAGACACACTAGCCCCGTACCTCTTTATCATCTGTCTAGACTATGTGCTTAGGACTTCGATCGACAAAATCAGAGAAAATGGCTTCCAGCTGACTAAGAGAAGAAGCAAAAGGTACCCCGCAAAAACAATCACAGACGCCGACTACGCTGATGACTTGGCGTTACTAGCGAATACGCCTAATCAAGCAGAGACACTACTGCATAGTCTGGAACGAGCCGCAGCTGGCATTGGCCTCCATGTCAATGCAAACAAAACCAAATATATGTGTTACAACCAAACGGGCAACATTGCCACACTAGACGGAGCCCCTCTGAAACTAGTCGACAAATTCACCTACCAAGGAAGCAGCGTCTCATCAACCGAGAAAGACATCGACACACGACTGACGAAGGCATGGACAGCTATCGATAGGCTCTCGATCATATGGAAGTCGGACCTAACTGATAAAATGAAACGCAGTTTCTTCCAGGCAGCGGTTGTGTCGATACTGCTATATGGATGCACCACATGGACGCTTACGAAGCGGCTGGAAAGGAGGCTGGACGGAAATTATACAAGAATGTTGAGAGCAGTATTAAACAAGTCCTGGCGACAACACCCCACGAGACTCCAACTATACGGACACTTGCCCCCCATCACAAAAACTATACAAGTTCGACGAACCAGACACGCAGGACACTACTGGAGAAGCAAGGACGAGCTCATAAGCGATGTACTCCTGTGGACCCCCGCACATGGATGTGCAAGAGTGGGACGACCAGCACGAACCTACATACAGCAGCTGTGTGAGGACACGGGATGTAACCCTGAAGACCTGCCGGAGGCGATGAATGATAGGGAGAAATGGCGAGAGACGGTCAGGGATATCCGCGCAGGCGGCGCGACATGATGATGATGATGATGATGATATATATATATATAAGCACAACTAAGAAAAATGTCACTTCATGGCGATATTTTAGGTGGTCAATCGGATGTTTTATTCACTTCTGACTTAATTGACTTACAGAACTCAGATTCCATCACCATATTTTTCTCAGATCATTGGGTTACATATTCAGTGTGTTATATCATGGATTAGACAATTTCAACTCCTGATATGAATTTCCCCCCGACTTGCTCTGCGGAATGCCTCTTAATATCCATTTGTTTCATGGTCTACTCTGAACCAGAGAGCTACTACATCTTAAGGCCCCATCTATGAGTTAAATAGATTTGTTTTAATGTCATTAATATATTAGAAAAAATAGTTGATACCATATAAGAGTACATTGTCCACGAAGCATTACGAATATTTGTTACTTGTAACAATTGCCATTAAACAGAAATGATTACTCGAAACGACATAATTGTTATCATTTGATAGCAATACTGCATCCATGCAACTATTTGTAAGTTACTTGTATTTGATTAGAATACTTGATATTATATAACTGTAAAAAAAACTCCAAAGATCCACCTAGACAAAAAGTTTGAATGAATTACAATAAATACAATTTCCAATAATTTAGGTATACATTAAGCCTCGATGGACTGATATGCCGTTTGGTGCAATTGATAATATTATTGTTGACGCTACGGTAATAGATTCTACAAATGTGTTCTTCTGACAAAGTTCTTTGAAATAATTTTTGTTAATTACTAAGTGTACTTTACTGAGTACCAGCAATTTGCATTAGGTCACTCATCTCAGAAGCTCATCGTTGTTTAGTATCGTTTATAACGTTAGAGGCGGCGTATTTAGCTTGACTGGACTGTATGCCTTTTAGCCAGGAGTTATTGTAAAGGATATTTACTTCATCTCTCTGTCATAACTTCAAAAACTTTAACATATTACTTTACATTGTGAAAACACTATGCAGCCTGACTTAAGGCTGGCGTGTTTGCCAACAAAACCTTCTTGACTTAGCGAAACTTTATCGTTGGCACTGAGCAACTTAAGCAGTTTCAAATTTATCTTTGGCTTTTAAACTATGTCTAATTCATTTATTGTGATTCATCTATTTCAGCTCAAAAGGTCAGTGTTTTTAGGAAGTAAACTAATATTGATTTCTACATATGCAAGACGTTTAATAGGAATTATGGAAAGGGGGCTCTTGGATATATATATATATATATATATATATATATATATATATATATATATATATATATATATATATATATTTGTGTGTGTGTGTGTGTGTGTGTGTGTGTGTGTGTGTGTGTGTGTGTGATTTAGGAAATTTTTCTATCAAACATCACCATAAGAGGAAGATTCCGAGAATAATTGTCATTTGTAACTTTATGAATAAATACAATTTCAATTTGAGCATTAGCCCTATCACAATGGTGTGTTAGTACGTTTAGCAAGTAGTAATTTTTATCTTTTGTAGTTGCCTCCCTACACCTGATTTATGCCTGTGTTAGCTAAGTATATATATATATATATATACATATATATATATATATATATATATATATATATATATATATATATATATATATATATATATATATACAACACACACACGCACACACACCTAATTTTGTTTGCTAAGTAAATGAAATATCAATGAAAGGAATAGGAGGCAATAAATCAAATGCTATTAAATCGAAATTAAACAATTTAGGGTCCAAATTTATGTTCAGTTCGATCTCTTTTTCTTTTATACATCACGAATGCTCTCAAAAACTACAGAATTGAATTTCAAGATAAAAAGAGTTTTTTTTTTAATTTTATAAATACCAAATTAAAAGTATTTTTTCCGTAAAGTGACGGCTACATTTTTTCTTACCACTTAGTATCTCGATTCGAAAATATTTTCTATACAGAGGCCTGACTATATTTCTTAGAACTATTCATCTTAATTACAATTCGTGCGGTAGTACTCTAGCATTAACATTTAAATGATGTCCCAACATTTAAAATTACAGTGATTATTCGTCTATAATACACATTAGTTAATTACACCCCAGTTAAATTTGAGCTAGGGAATTCTGAAAAAGAAACGAAAAGTATTTTGCATTTAATTCGTATAAGCATTATAGAATGTTAACACTAAAATTTAATATTTGTTTAATTTTTATCTGTTACCATAAAGGAACATTTATTGATATATTTTTTTATGAAATGAACCAAAGAATAAACTACGCAGTATTTAGAGAAAAGAAATTGAATTTTCACACAACAATGCAACAGACTTGTGGCTAAAATGTTCTCACATAAAGAGAAATAGTTATATAAACGGACTTACATTCTTGTGGTTATTAGCCAGTAATGAAATAAAGCAGAAATACTTGTTACAGATAAGATAGTTTAGATCATTGACGTAACTTGCATTCGGTCTTACCATCATTATTCTGGAAAAGTACGTAGCCAACTTAATTTGGTTTAGGTTGGTTTTATGGCATATAAATCTATTGTAGGTCATTTAATGCCAAATCCTGTTCATACCTATATATTCGATATATATTTGGTTTGGTTTGGTGGTTGATGGCACAATAACTATAGTAGTTTATTCAATGCGAAAACCTCTCTCTCTCTCTCTCTCTCTATATATATATATATATATATATATATATATATATACGCCATAATCTTCAACGGTAGAGACACTCTTACACAGTAGTAATATACTAAAACAAAAGTTACATCACTTTTGTAATAGATCCTGCCCTGATGATGGCCCAACGTCGGGCAGAAAATACAAGGGATACATATAACTATGGACAATACATAAATCAATTCCCCCGAATACGATAAACGTAATACGGGAATTCGAACGGACCAAGAAAATGTCTAATATGTTTAATGAAATTTGTATCAACGAAGAAATGCTGCCAATATATATATATATATATATATATATATATATATATATATATATATATATATGTGTGTGTGTGTGTGTGTGTGTGTGTGTGTGTGTGTGTGTGTGTGTCTGCGTGTGTGTGCAAGTGTGTGTGTGTGTGTGTATATGTGTGTGTGTGAGTGTGTGTGTATATATATATATATATATATGATTTGTAAACCTTTTTTAATGATGTTTTTAAACGGGTCCAAGCTCACATTTTTGCTCAAATGTAACGGTTCTAGGTATTGCAATGGAACAATAACGATTAAATTAAACAGTAATTTGTTTACACTCTCTCAAATGAACGAACAGTTCTTTTCAAAAAAGTCCCTTGATTCATTTGGCAGCATTCCGTTTAAATGTCAAACAGTTCTACTTGAACCATAGAGAGGAACTTATCAGATGCTATCACTTTGGGCCAGATTGGACCAGGGAGCAATGGCAATTAAAGGGTACTCTATATTCCCTAAATCTCCTATGTTGGAGTCTCGCCATCAAACAGTTTAATATCATGTCCAGGACAGCAGTTGGTGGAAATCTTACCCCTCTGGAGAGATGCACTTGGAGTGTTCCACAGCCAACAAGGCTCGTAGCTAGCTGGAAAGTTATTATTTATTACTTTGTATAATACGCAATCCTGACATTTATACTTGAGAATATGGGAAAAAGTGAATATTTCAGAGGAATTGTTATGGTGATTTTTAAGCAAGGGGATATCAAGTACCATTTTTTGAGTCTTTGGTATGATACAACCTGGGAGAGAACCCTGGTCTCCTGGACCATTGGCGAACACTCTACTCATTTGGCCAATTAAGATATACATAAAATTACCTATAACCATTGATTTTCTTGAAAAAGTTGCAACTATAGACAGTACTTCTAGTTGTCAACGCTTAAATCAATACTCACCATATTTACTGAAAGAACATCGTATTATCTATTAGTTTAAATCTGGGCTTCTCGCAGATTATTTTAGAGCAGTTATTCTTGACTGAGAACCCATTTTTTACTATACCGGTCTCATTAAAGCTTTAGTTAACTTTTTTCTGAATGCAATCATTTCTTCCTTTCTCATTTACGTGTTGTAGTAGTTTAGAATCCGAAGTTATTCGTAAACTGAGTTGTTCTGACATAAATTTTGCATATTCAATGTTTGTACTATATTTTAAATGAACGATCAGATATTTTAGCTTCAGATAAAATATACATTTTTCTTTCAAGGCACCCATTTCCCCTGGAAAACAACGTAACCCAAACAAAAAAAATCCTTCCAATTTGTTTCTTTTTAAAAATAGCAGATTCTTCTACAGTCGAAACAAACTTTTCCGTAAATGCTGTTGATATAGTATGTTAGACATAAATTAACGAAGACATATATATATATATATATATATATGTATACATATATTGCGAATTTTTCACATGAGCATTTGCTAGTGGGCTTTTACAACAAGTCTCCTAGGGTCACTGCTGAGTATTCTGGCCGATATCGGCAATCCTTTAGTGTGGATGGTCACGATTGTTATGATTTCCAGTTGGTAAGTATTTGTCGCTGCCTCTCACCAGACAGGACTTGACACAAGGTCAAAAGCCCGAAGGCCGATTAATATGATTTCCAGTTGGTAGAATCTACTTTTCATGCCTTTGGAAAACTTTCTAAAATCCCGATTACAACTGGTATCGGAATCACTATCGGTAGTTCTTTGGCAAGGTCCAAGTAGATATCAATCATTTTATTTTTTAAAAAATAGACTGCGGTCAGCTGGAACGACAGAATTTACTATATGACAAGTTCTTTTTCTTTTTCAAGTAAATTAGCGCTAAATCTGGTCTTCTGGCTGGGAATAACTGAATAATTTGTATCTCAAAATTCCACATAATTTTGTACGTCTCATTTTAAGGACGGATTCTGGTTTATGCATATACCATTTAATGATATATTTTTTTATTCATTTGAGGGTTTTTTTTTTCATACCTGCGTTAGCTGACAGTTTTCCACTGCAGTCTGACAGCAATTCACCTCAAGTCTACAGGATTTTTATTTGTATTCTGCCTCTGTGTGTGTGTGTGTGTGTGATAAGGGAGAGAATAATCGTATAAGCAATTTTATATTCAAATTTTTTAATGCACCCATGTTACGTACTTCGGTCATCATCACTAAATATTTATTTCCTAACTGTTTACATTTCAGAGCTGAAAGGCGTATGAATACCGAAGAATTGAACTTACGCATGTATTAATTTAAAATTTGACTATTAAACATTTGACTTGTTGGAATTTATCAGTAGTTAATTGGTTTTTTTCTGTTCTTTTATGGTTTGTTTATTTTTTTTGCTGGTTTCTTTTTTGAACATTTTCTTAAGCAGAAAGATGAGACTAAAAGTTTATATATATATTCTAAAGAAATATTTTATTTAAAGAATGGTAAGTGTTTTAGATTGTTACTTGTAATTAGCCAATCCCTTTGCTCTCAGCAGTGTACAAAATAATTTCAATTTTGAGAAGAGTGCGACTATTTTGGTTTCAGAGATTATAGTCTCCTAGACAGGTTACTATTCCGAGCTTAAACAGTAGTGATATTGATTCGATATATATGACATAATTATCAATTGCAAAGTGGGGCCAGAGATAGCGTTTCAACATATAAAAGAAATTAACGAATTTATGCGAAACATAATATTCTAAAATCTAAAATCGACTACAAGTTATGGCAAGAGAGAATCATAATACTTTGTCTGTTAATGATTTTAGCAAGGGTTTCTTCTCTGGGTTTTCTTTTAATTTTTTTTCAGAAACTTATGAGACGATATATTTCTAGCATGAGACAATTCAAGTTGTTCAAGTTGAAAGATTTATTTAGAATCAATGATATAGGCAAATGTTCTGAATGCATACTGTACCGCAGATATTAGATGTGAATGTATTTCTTATCTTTAGCCCAAACAATAAACAATCCAATCGGTTGAGGCAGAATAATACGCTGACTGTACTACTACATACGAGTATGATGCCCACACAACAAGTGTCCTAGATATGCACTATCTGATAATGAACATCCAGTTATTGATATTTAGACGGTGTGGAGTATCCCTTCATTGCCATTACCCTCAGGCCAACTATGACTCAAATTGGTAGTACCTGTTCGATCACAAGAGAACTATTTATTCATTTTGATATCAGTTGATATCAATTCACTTGATATCAGTTAAATGTGTACGAAAAACATGATTGATGTTGATTTAAATTATAAAATGTTTATATAGAATTTTTAGAAATATGTAGCTGTGTTTAAATAAAACTAGTAATGTTAGATAGCAAATACATGAAACTATTTAACTGAGTGAATAACTAACAATTCGTTTACAATTCATATATGTTTAATATATGTGTATAAAGAGGATTTTGCATTTAATAAACCACAAAGTTGATGTCCTATAAAATAACAACCAACCAATCAAACAATGAAATTTCGAAAGGAACAAACCTTTCAAGAAAATCCTTTATTTAGCAAAGAATAAGCGAGATGTTGGCCTTAGTTTCTGAGAGATCGCAACATAAAAGTACCAGAAATCAAACGTGGAACAAACTCGGAAAATGATCAAAGACTGGAAGAAGAAAATAAGTGGTCTAATGGGTTCCGTTGGGCAGAGGAAAGAAAGACTCGGAAGAGTGCAGTTATGAGACTTTTACAGTCAGCAGAATCACGGCAGAGAACATGTACTCTAGTAAATACTTATAACAAGCGTCAAATGTAGAGCAGATTTTGGTTTAGCAAACATTCTCGGAGTAGGAAAAATCTAAATTCACGACAGATTTTATTTGCTTATAATTGACCTTGGGTCACATCCTGCCCTTGGCAGGCTTGTTTGGTTCTTCCATATAAAGGTATAACATTTTATGCTAGGTACAAATAGTGAGATTCTGGCAATTTTGAGGCATTATTTTTACTGGGTCGAAAAGTTGATGAAGCTGCTCTCAGAATTCCAAAAGTGAAAGAAATGTAGCAGTACTTTCTCACAAAGAGTTTAAGTGGTTTATGGCTGGTTATTTGAACCTATAAAAGAAGTAAAAATCTGGATGATTCTCTATTACACGATTTCGATGCTTCAAGAAAAATCGTGAACTAAAACATCGAAAAATTTCAGAAAGAATAATCAATACACAAAGGCACTGGAGGTGCCCGTGGTGTAATGGTTATAGTCGTAGGAAATGGACACTGCGAAACGAGTTTAAATCCTGCACAAGACTGTATTTCACATAGCACTAATAGCCTTTTATAAGTCCAATAGTTAACTTTAATATGGAGTTCTTTTGGAGGGGTCGTTTTAGTTTGGTGATTTTATTGTAAGATTGTGTTGCAATAAATATATCGTCTACATAAAGGACGTATATTTTGTGTTTTTTCATTGTTTTAAATATTTCGTTTTCGATGTGGCAGACGTAAAATTTGGATATGGAAGATCCAAGGGAAGAACCCATAGAGATAGCGTCAGTGTATATTTATCCTGAAAGATCGTTGAACGGAACATGTGTTGTGCAGCCATGGAGAAGTTTTTCCACGATGTTTGGTTTTATGGCCTAAGGAGGAATGGAAGGGTGATTATGTACGTTTTCTATCATAGTTTTAATTGTTTCATAGTCGGATACGTCGGTGAAAATGTTATCCACATTCAATAATGCCGTAATGCATTTGTTGGGGGCGGGTTTTGAAGTTACGTATGAACTCAATATTTGATTTGATACAATATATATTCGGAATAAGGGCTGTATAATGTTATTAATAGTTTTTGGTATATAGTATGCAGTAGTAGGGATTTGTCAGATTATCTGTCTGAAAGGATTTCCTGGTTTTTGGGTTTAGATATTTCCGTATATTTATCAGGGTTTGTTATTGCCTATTATTTTTGGAAGTTTAATAGAACCAATTTATACATTTTAGATGTGATGATTTTTTTCTTTGTTTTTATTATTAAGTTTGTTGATAGGGTTTTATAAGCTTCTTTAAATTGTGTTATGTCATTGACAATATTATCAACTTTTTTTGTTGAAGGCAATTTTATTTGATATTGTGCATTTTACTGGCTTTGTCACCGACACTGAGGGTAAAATCGGGATTGTTGTGAAGTTGTTTTGCAGGTTCTTTTAGTTCTGTGCTTAGTAGTAGGTTTTAGTGTTTAGGTTTGAATCTATTCATTGATTTCGTAATCGACCATCCTTAGAAAATGACTTGTGGCCTAAGAAGAATATATATATATATATATATATATATATATATATATATATATATATATATATATATATATATATATATATATATATATAATGATTACCGCTGGTCTGACGAGAGAACTGCTCTTATCTTAAAATGAATAGGTCCTCAAATAATTATGAATATGGATGTTTTAGGTTTTTATTATTTCTTATACTTGTACACTATACTTTTCATACTCTTTTTCTCACTCTCTCTCTCTCTCTCTCTCTATATATATATATATATATATATATATATATATATATATATATATTTATATATATGTGTGTGTGTGTGTGTGTATATTAACTTTTTATTCTTCTTATTCTTATTAAATTGTCGAAAACAGCTTGAAAACTGAGAGACCTATTTAATGGTGTCGTCTAAGCCCCAACCGACTGGGCCATCAGATGGTTTAATGTATTATCCAGGATACTATCTAGAGGAGTCGTACCTCTCTGCAAAGATGCAGTCGGTGTTTTCTACAGCCCCAGCTCCAGCCGACTGGGCCATCAGAAGGTTTAGTGTCTTATCCAGAACCCTCGTTGGAGGAGTTTTGCCTCTCGGCAGAAATGCATTTGGTGTATTCTATAGCCCCAGCTGACTGGGCAAGTAAGATGTGAGAATCAGTAGATAGATGGAAGTTTCTCTGTCAAGGCTTACCTAGATACCTGAATTGTATATGCAAAATGAAAATGGCAATGAATTAGACCAAGAAAACAATACAGTAAACAAGTGATACGGAGGAAAGCGAACATTCTGCAGACAAAAAAAAAAAGAAGAAAATAGACAGATAGATACAAAAAGAGGTAAAATTTAAACAAAAGAAAGAAAGAAAGAAAGAAAGAAAGAAATTCTAAGTGAAATAGCCGCGTGATAAGTTGCTCGATAGATACAAACAGCGATACACGTAAGAGAAGACCAGCATATATCAACTCGGGGAAAAGCGACGTAAGAATATTCGTTGAGTAAGAATAGAAGAAATTATATTAGATGCACAATAATTTTTTTCGCCCGTTCAATCTTGTCTAGCTGACTCTTCATTTATATTATGCTGCCGTGTGATTTTCTAATCAACGAAACCAGAATTTAGAGGATACATTTTTTGTAACATTTCATTTCCCCTTTCGGCATGTTCTGCGCATGCGCAAAAATAAGCTTACGCAGAAATACGCAGATGCACGCCCACATCTAACATCTAAATGGAATTACCGCTATGGATATAAGCGATAATGGCTAAACCAAAGCACGACATAATTATGGCAAAAACCAAAAGAAAAAAAAATTAAAAAGAACAAGCTCGGCACTTTTTTAACGATATTATAAAATATCTACGATAATGCTTTGTTTAATAGAAAGAAAATATTGCTATTATTATTATTATTATTATTAGTAGTAGTAGTAGTAATAATAATAATAATAATAATAATAATAATAATAATAATTTTGAATTATATTTTCTTTCTTCGTAATTTTTAGTTGCATTATTTCTGAAATAACTAACAACAAGGGATTGCAGAGATTCGACATTACATATAGGTGAAGTGTCAATGAGTCTGGCCTACTGGAAATCCATGGCATCCTTTTATTTTTACCCGATCTCTCTTCGCACCGTATTTTTTCTGACACTTAAGAAGCAGCACTTAGCTCAAGAACAGAACCTTAGAGCACTTTGTAACTCTCAAAATTACTAACAATAGTTTGCTGAAAGGTGCGACCAGTCAGCTCAAAATGAATCTGTTAAGTATGGCAAAGATAGAACATTCCACACAAAACAAAAACTGTAGCCTCACCATCATATGCTGTTTAGGTTCATACTCAGCACACAAGTAGGTGGGGTGAAAAGAGACAGTTTTCAGCATTTTCCATAACCATTAATGTGAAATAGAAGGCAAACATCAAGATAAAGTATTTAAATTCGGCTGGATGAAATTATTTCGCTACGACGATAACCGTTAGACTAAGATATATTCTATGAAACAAAAAAAAACAACTTTAGTCATATGCTATAAACAACGATTGAGTACACACACATGCAATAGTTATTAGTGTTGTATTTACATCATTGCAACAACTCCGCAAGTTCCAATATTGCAAGTTGAAAAGAAGATGCTTATTATAGTCGACTAACCGCAGCCTTATCACCATAGGGATTCTCCTCAGATCTTGTTAAGTGTCTAGACAGTTTAATTAACGATAGCATTCGGCCAAAACAGGAGGCAGTATAAACGCGACTGGAAGATGGTTAACATCAGAGACCACCTAGAAAGTTAGCAGAGACAGCTGCAGAAAGCAACTTTTTTTCCTCTATCGAGACCAGATAATTTGATGCTTAGAAACTTTACATCACTCATCCAAAAAGATTTCTGAAAAATGATAGTATTTTTTTTTTCTTTCATCGAACATGTTATAGACCAGAAGAAGTTTAGGAATCTGTCGTTTTGTAAATTATCGAGTCTCAGTATTAGCTATCAAAATAGAATATCTATCGTACATCTGCATTATGTATTTGCATGCAGGAAACCCTGGGATGCTGCATAGTGGAAGCGAAGCAAACTGGAAGTAGCCAAAACTGGGTCAACAGTCCGCTATACCTGAGGCTAGGAGGAGGAAACTCTTAGGTCAACGACCTGGATAAAATGTCCCGTCAAGAAACTATTGTTTGTCTATAAGAATGTAATCTATTTTTGAGAAAAGACATACACAGATAGATCCATATATATATATATATATATATATATATATATATATATATGTATTTGCTATCATGTACAGACAGACTGTTTCGTTGTATGACGACACTTCAGTGAGGCTTGACACGCAAGATGCTTCAAGGTGTGATCCAAACACTACTGACGAAGAGTTAGCCGGATAACTTTCCCCAGATCCATTAACATTCCCACCGTTAGTGAAGGATTTTTTTACGTATATCTTTCTACTTATACGTTATCGGCTTCTTGGAGGCTCAATTCATGAGAGAACTATTGCCTTTCAGTTTATATGACAGCCGGCGAATTTCCCCAAAGTGTCTTCAACCCACAAGGTTGGCTAATATATTGTCAGCCATCGGCAGACTGTTTCGTTGAATCACAACACTTCAGCTTGACTGGACATGCGAGAAGCTTCAAGCTGAGATCCAAACCCAGCTGACTTTTGGTCAGTCTTTCCCAGTCGGCTGGGACTGAAGAATACACCGACTGCGTCTTTGCAGAGGGGTAATCCCCCTAACGAGCGTCCCGTTTATGACTATACACAATCTTATAGGGGAGCTTTCGGGAAAGCAGAGTGACCCTTCGTTGCTATCCCTCCCTGGTCCACTCTGGCCCAGAGTAGTAGCTCCTGATAGGGTCCTATCTATGGGTTAAATAGAACTAACCTGGGTACCTATGCTAAACGGAATTGTTTGAATTAGAACTGTTTGACTTAACTGAATAATTAAAATAAACTGTGTACTTACATTTAAACGACATACTCATGTTAAACTGAATTGTTTGAAATAGAACTGTTTTGACTTTGAAACTGTACTTAAGTTAAGCTGAAATGTTTGAAATAGAACTGACTATTTTTATAAAATGGATTTGGCGTTAAATAACCAACATATGACATATCAACCTAAGGTTCATATTCAACTGTGTTATAAGAAAAACTATACCTATAAAAAAACTGAATTGATTGAATTAGAACTGTTTGACAGTATTAGAACTGAATAGCTTGAAATAGAAATGTTTTTGACAATTAAACTGTGCACTCTTGCTAAGCAGAATTGTTTGAAATAGAACTGACTATTTGAATAAAATTGGATATGGCGTTAAATAACCAACATATGGCATATCAACCTAAGGTTCATATGTCATAAAACCCAACCCACCAACTTTACGTCAGTCGGATATCTTAACCCTTACCCATAGTAATTTTCAGCGTTAGCGGAGGATTTTATGAGTATATCTTTTTACATATACGTCATAGGCTACCTGGACTGCTCAATTCATGAGAAGAGCTAATGCATTTCAGTTTATATGGCAGCCGGAAAAATACCTGCAAGACTCCTCAACCCACAGTGAGTGGGGGGTATATATTCTCAACCACAAACGGACTCAGTGCGGTCTTAATACTCTGATCTAAAGTGAAATTCTTCGTATACTTTCCCATTCAACTCTCGAATAAATAATTTTCAGCTCCGTTTTAAAGCGGTAGGAGTTTGCATAGCGTAGTGGAGTTAAGCGATGGTGTAACACGGGATCGAGTTCGAACCCAAATCATGCGACGGCGTTCCTTTTCATACAAATACAGTTGGTAGAGGTATCAGTGAAGTAAAGTTGGCGACGTTGTCGAGGGTAACCCAGGGATCCCTTTTAGATTGCTACTACACCAAGGTGCAGGGGAGGGCGCTACTCCTTTCCCTGGATTGCTTCACTTTACCCTTGACCCGTACCTTCTAATGCTGAATGTTAAACAAGGGGGCATCATGTACCATTTTTGAGTCATTGGTATGACTTGACCTGGGATTGAACCGAGGTCTTCCGGGCCATTGGCAAAAAAAAAAAAATATTACCACTGCTATACAAGTATCGCTTTGCTATTAAATAACCTGCGATGATTTAAGTGCCTTTAAACAAAAGAAAAACGAAACAAAACAGATTGATTTTGTCTCACTACTGACAGGTAACTTTATGTTATGTAAGCATTCTTTTGTTACAAACAAAAAGGTTTAAGCTCTTCCACTACAACACCAGAAATAAACCACCTAAACAGAGAAAAGTCAGGTGAATTGTGTATCATTTTCCAAGTGCTACAGACACATCATTGATTTAAAAAAAAAAACAAAAGAAATATAATTAGTTATCGAGTTATGTGTACGAAATACGGCACATCTTTTTGAGGCAAAAGTTCCTTGTTCCGGTTTTTGTACAGAACTTAGGAAATCTCACAAGTATCTTTGACATTTACTCTATCTTTATTTTTTATTTTTTATTTTTTTTGTTTTTGTTTTGTACAAAAATTGTAATGGTAAATGCTTTACAAGAGATTTATTCTGAACATTGTCATCTTTTTTTTTATTTTCTCATGTGGGTCAGTGCCATCTTAAGCAGGCTTCTGAACTTCAGTTTCGACGTTTTCCTCTATTCAAATCTGTGGTTATTTTTTCAAATAAAATTTAATCCGGAAATCTCAATCAATGACTTCGGAGACTGCACTTCATAATAACACAGAATTATTATTTCACTGTCATCATCGTCATGTCGTGCCGCTAGCACGGATATACCTGTGCCTCTCTCGCCATTTCTCCCTATCGTTCATCGCCTCTGGCAGGTCTTCAGGGCTACATCCCGTATCCTCACATTGCTGCTGTATGTATGTTCGAGCTGGTCATCCTACTTTTGCTCGGCCATATGTACGGATCCATAGGAGTACATCACTTATGAGCTCGACTCTGCTTCTCCAGCAGTGTCCTGCATGTCTGGTTCGTCTAACTTGGATAGTTTTCGTGATGGTAGGCAGGTGTGGCCATATAGTCGGTGCCTTCTGGGGTGTTGCCTCCAGGACACTGTAAAATAATTATATATATATATATATATATATATATATATATATATATATATATATATATATATATATATATATATATATATTCAATGACGTAAATGTGTGTTATTTATAAAATTATGTATAAATATCCTTCTACAGTAAAAAACATTAGGGTGCTATTTCAAATAACACCTAATTACGTCACTGACTACATAATATATATACAGAGAGAGAGGTAGAGAGACAGACAAACAGACAGAGAAGGTCTCGTGTGGAACCATCTTGTACTACTCCAACGAGAGTTTTCTTTGTTTACTTTTTCCTGCCAATCCAATTGTCTTACGCTAGGTTTGGAAGTGATGGGGTGCCAAAGACATTTTGCATCCACGTCGTTAGTTGTTGTTCTCCAAGTAACTAACTGACAATCGTTTTTTATCTCACGCCCCAAGCTTCGAATTCGACTGTCTAACTATCTTACGGTTATTGTGATTGACCGTCTTCTCTTGGTCTCATATCCGGGTGACAGGATCACAAGTTTGGTGTGGTTCAGTTTGGTTTTATGGCATATTAGTTAGCGTAGGTTATTCAACGCAAAATTCCTTTCTCAAATATATACTAATTATTGATTTCTTAACACATTTTGCTGATAAAATTTTTAAACGAACCTGAGTTCAATTTTTTTGCACCCAGTTAAATTGTTTTTACTTATTTCTACCTGACACGAATATTTCTATTAATTTTTTTACTCACAGTTAAATGTAAAAAAACTTCTATTTCAAATAATTCAGTTTAACGTACGTTATTTGCTTGCATTATGTTTAAATTTCAAAGTAGACATTTTAAAAATCAAACAGTTCTATTTGACACATAGATAGAACCTTATAAGGTGCTACCCCTCGGGGCCAAAGTTGACCATAGAGCGATGGCAATGAAGTAATCCGCATTCCTTTAAGCTCCAGCATTACTGGAGCCTCACGATCAGATGGTTTAGTGTCGTATCCAGAACACTTGTTGGGTAAACGTCTTACCACTATATAAAGAGGTAGTAGGCGTATTCTAGAGCTCCAGCCGACTAGGCCAGCCAGGATCGCTAATGTTAGAAGGCAGCCATTATATCACAATAAAGCAACATGTATTCTTTATGTAAAGAAAAAAAAATCTGCCTACATTTATTTGACAAAAAAATTGTTCGAAATAAAAAGAAAAACGATCTGATGTCAAAATGACGAAATGGAAATAAATTTTGTTCATTCTGTCAACCACAAAATATTGTATTTTGATCCTTGTATAAGTGGTAAACAATATGTAGATAATCGCATTAATTTATATAATATATATATATATATATATATATATATATATATATATATATAGCTTTGTGTGCTTATATATATATATATATATATATATATATAATTTGCAAAATGAGTAAAAAGATGAAGTTTTCAAAAATAACTCTCTTGTGTTATTTATTTGTAATTTTAATGTTTTATTTCTTTTGTATATATATATATATATATATATATATATATATATATATATATATATATATATATATATATATATAGGGGGTGTAATAAAAATAATAGAACTCTAATAATGCAAGTTTTGCAGATTAATTTTCACAATGTTCCGAATGAAACCGATAAAAGACAAAGGTGTGTATGTATTTACCCAACCCTTTCACCACGAACAAGACGTAAAAAAAGTTCAGTTTGTAATTTGAGTTTCATAAGTTTGAATTTGAAGATTTTCTTCTTTTCCAGTTGGCATACAAAAGTTAGAAGCATGACTGCCTTAATGTTTGCTAATAACTGGAATGGAATAATTGAAACTTTAAAAAATCCCAAAAATAATAATAAGATGTGAAATGAAAACATCCAGAATTTGAACATGTATTACTGATTTCATTTCGTACAACAATTTTTATTACACCACATGCGCCTTCATACAAAAGTGAGACAAAACTCTATTCAAAGATAAGTTCATCAAATCGAAAATGGTACTGAAGAATATTAATTTCTTAAACACTTATAATGACACTGGTATACTCAGAAGTTTATATATATATATATATATATATATATATATATATATATATATATATATATATATATATATATATATATATATATATATATATATATAGTAGCGAGTATGAAGATCAGAACTATTTTAAGAAAATGTGTAAACGTGAAATAACTTTTTTAAAGCTTCATAGAACTTTTTATCAAGGGAAAGAAAGACATTATTGTAAATTATATAATTCCGAATTATAAAGCTAAATGAACTTATTTTGATAAAGTTATAAGAATAATTATATAACATTCAGAAATAAAAGATCAAAAACATCAGTACGATTAAATAAATCAGTAAATTTTAATAATTATTTTGTATTATTAATATTTTTAGGGGGCAAGAATATAAAATGGGGTATTTTATCAAATTACATCGACTCTTCACCGGCTCTTGCATTGTTAACAAGGAAAAGATCTGTGATATATACAACTTAGAAACTGATAGTCAAGTTACGTAATGCAGATTAACTCTTGATTTCAAAGACTGGGGAAATCTAAGTGTTATTCATAGTATTTTAAGAAAACTTGAAGAAACCGGGCAAAGTCAAGAAAACATCTGGCGGGCCTAGGAACACTACTACAAGGGAAGACAAATGAATTGGTAATGAATCAAAAAAGGATCGATTTGTGACAGCAACCGCTATCTCAAAAGAACTAATGATAAATTTGTCATTAAAATATCAAGTCACACTATTTCCTGAAGATTCAATGAAATAAATTTAAACGGTCGAGTAACTCATACGAAGCCTTACATTTCCAAAATTGAGCCGTTTGAAATTTGCCACTGAACACGTCATATGGACTTGAGTACAGTAAAATCGGGTTGATTTCAGCAATAAGTCAATTGTTAACCTGTTCAGTTGTGACGGGAGAAGATTTGTTTGACTAAGGCCTAAATAAAGATACTCGCCTCAGTGCACTAAAAGCAGCGTTAAATTTGGAGGAGAAAGTGTGATGGTGTTTGGTATGATTTCTGTGTTGCTACAGAACCTTTTTCAGGCTACATTGTAAAATTAGTGCAACTTTATACAAACATATGTTGAATAAACATGTTCTACCTAATTTGAGACCTGCGATTAATCAACCAGCAGTATTCATGCAAGATAATGCTCCGTGTCAAATAGCAAACTCTGTTAAGTCATTACTTTCTGAGGCGGATGATACTGTTATGGAGTCGCCTGCTCAAAGCCCAGAAATGAATCCTATTGAGAATGTTAGGAAGTTACTAAATGAAAGAGCTAAGGAAAAGAATCAAAGTAAAGTCAAAGAACTATGGAGTAATTTGAAAGGAAAATGGGAGAAAATATCCGTTGATGAATAAAAGACATATTTTGCTCGTGTAGCAAAATATGTCAAGCAATTATTAAAAGTAAAGGTCTACGCATCAAGTACCAATGAATTATGAAAGTTATTTTCAGTTAGATATGATGGATCCATTATAATAGTATGATTTTGTTAATGGTTCTGATGTTTTTAAACATGTATTTTTTCGAATGTTATATAATCTTATAACTTAATAAAAATAAGTTTATTAAGTTTTATATTTTGTAATTATATAATTCACCATTATATCGGTCTTCTCCTTGCTAAAATGTTCTATGAAGCTTTAAAATATAAAGTTATTTCACATTTAGATTTTTTCAGCGTTCTGATCTTTATGCTCGCAATATATATATATATATATATATATATATATATATATATATATATATATATATATATATGTTTGTGTGTGTCCGTGTGTGTGTGTGTGTTGGTGTGGGATTGAATAATTAGCAATCATTTAGGAGTACATTTATAACATAATTAGAAACAATCTCCAAATGTTCATCACGTTCGGCAAGATATTCTTTGAATCTCCTACAGGTAATTAAAAAGTTAAAATTTCTAAGCGTATATCTTTATTAAAAAAAACAGAGCTAATACAACTGAAACCATTTCTGAAAGATTCTAATCCTATGTGAAAAAGTTGGTGGAGAGTTGAAGACTTAAAAATCAAAATGCCCTAAAGGAATCCCCATAGAAATGTTTACAACTGATAAAACCCTAATATATATATATATATATATATATATATATATATATATATATATATATATATTGTTACGACCCGGCTTTCACTGGGACTGCGATAGCTGACACGTAATGAGAATAGTAAAAAATATATATAAAATAGCGAGAATATCCCAAGGTTCGATAAAAAAAGGCGAACTATGGGAAGGGAATTTCTCCAATGAAAGACGCTCGGTAAATCACAGCGGAATAAGCGACAAGCACTCACAAAACCAACATAACACAATTTGAAGATTTAACAACAAAATTTATTACAAATTAACAATGTAATTAGGGGAAAATAAGATAAAAAAAGGTTTAAGAACAAAAGGGGATGGAAAAATAACGATACTATTTATATATAAAATCTTAGTCGAATCACAACTCAAATAGATGTGCAAGGTAGACACTTAAAGTGAAAAGAAATATGAAACTCACTGAGGGTTTGGGGCTTGTTAATAATCTTATTTTCTTCCGTTATTTTTTTCTTTAAGAGGCTTGAATTTAAGTACCACGAGGAGTTGTTCGGTTTCTGTTATCTATTTCTTGGTCACGTTTCGTGTGGACTGGAACGAAGCTCCTGAACGGATGTTAACGCCTCGAAGTCAGGACTGCTACTACTCTTGTTATTCTAGGAGATGGAAAACTCTGAATTCAAACCTGTTAAACTCCGCTTAAAAATTGACCTTGTGTCATATCCTGCCCGAGCGGAGGGGTTGGTAAATAGGACTACTCTTGTCATTTTTCAAGTGCCAAAAACAAAAAGGGTCTCTACACTGGTTCTTAGGGTTGGACACGTGGCTGGTAAGGTCACACAAAATTTACTCCAAGAGTTCAAAGCTAGCTGAGATGGGTAAATAGTGGAAAGGTATTGACATACAATTCCATTTCTTGCCGTCTTCTTTTTTTTCTTTTCTCTCCCTCTTTAGCCTCGTGAACTACCGAGCAAATCATGCGTGGGGAGAAAGGGTAGGCTTGGCGCCTCTTCTTCTCAACTTTATCTTTCGTCTCGGAATTATAAGAACAAATAAAACACATTTGTAATATACATAAAAATATATTCTCCTTATTAATCTATTTTCTACCCCACGTAACAATATATATATATATATATATATATATATATTGATTTTAAAGATGAGATGTATCAGTAGAACACGAGCGAACAGGGACATTGAATTGAAATGTACATACAAGAAAATCTACTTATTAACGCCAATTATTTGTTTAGTAATCGACTTGACCTAGGATACAACCCCCTTGACGCGTATATATATATACATATATATATATGCTGCACAATTATTATTCCATGTTAACTATTTTATCATTGGAGCTTGGAATATGAGATTAACATCTCCGGTCTATCGTAATGACCCTTTATAAAAATACATCCGTTAATATGACCCTAAAATAGGTATTTTGGTGAGTTTGCTGAGTATGGAATTCTCGTTAGTTGCCATTACTCCCGAGTCCTCTCTGTCTTTGAGGAGTACCCGACTGTATCCCATGTATGGATCTGATAGATATATTTGAAAAATATTTGTGTAATAGAAATGTTTGCTAACAAATGCATTTATTATCATTTTACTCAACATCCAATGTGAATGATTTCGATTCTTTGTTTAATCTATAGTGTCCTGGTTATAATATTAAACTATCTGATGGTGAGGCTCCAGCCTTTAAGATTTAGGGAATTGGAGTATTCTGTCTTTGTTATTGCTCCCAGGTCTATTCCGACCTGAAAGTGTAGCCCCTGATAAGGTACTATCTATGGGCCAAATAGAATAAACCCTGTGTGCAGACAAATGAGTGAAGTTTAATTGTGATTGCTATATAGCAATACTTGAAACCATTTGAGAATGTTTTCTACAAAATGTGTTTACAAGTCATATATATTCAATATATATGTGTTAGCAGGGTTTGTCATTGAATAACCTACAATGATTTTGACCCATCAGACCCAATCAATCAACCAAACAATTAATCTACAATTTATCCTGTGTCTTTCCCTAGTTTTTTAGAACCATTTTATAAGTACCAATTATAAATGATATCAGTGTCTACTTCATATTGCTTAAGTCTCTCAGGTATCGGGCAAGATACAATTATTTATAGAGCTTTTAAGCATTTAAAATATTTTTCAGTCTATATTCGTTTGGAAAGTCAAAATCTACTAAATTACGGGTGTATTTCTACTTTTTGATTAATCCGACGTCTAATCGTCTGGTCGGGATTGAATGATCCGTGTGTGATCAAGCCGCTGGGGACCGTTCTAAGCGCACTAATTAAAACACGTATTACAATCATTCTTATATTCCACGTATTTTTTAGTTCTAATGTAAAGTCCAAATATTTGTCTTTTTTTAATGTTTACTCAGTGGTCAGCAGATACGGCAAGTTCTATTTTTTTCATTTCATTTAACATTATGTCTAGTCTTCTTACCAGGGTAGGTGACCCGTTTGTAGATCTAAATTCCAGATAATTCTATGCGTCTCATTTTTCCAGGAGGCCTTCTAATTTATGCACATATTATTTGTCAGCCCGGTCAAATTTCAATCTCTGGCATAATTCCCAGTAAATCAACTTCCCCATTCAGTCATAGTTAGCCTTGTATACGTTTTGTCGCATTTTGCTACATACGCTTATTATGTGATTAACTGGAATGTCTCTGTCCCTATATATTACCACTTACCATTTTTCTGCTTTGTGTCGCCAACTTTTCATTTGATATAATTCATTCATATAGAATAATCTTCCACTGCTTTTAAAATAGATTCAGTTCCTCTCTTTAAAGTTTTGATTCTTGAACATATTTTGATCATCCAATGTGCATTATTCGTTGATTTTCTTATTATTGTTATAATTATTTTACTTTTGGCGAGTTTTTCACGCCAGTGTTAGATGATATTCTAATACTGAAGTCTAAGTGACCACAAGTCTCCAGAATTCATCCAAGAATTCAATCCGATCTTAACAAGGTTATGGTCCGGATGATGTTGATTCTTCCTCTGACTTCCAATTCCTTTTTAGCCTTTGGGGACCATTCCAAGAGAAAACACCACAATAAGTATCACTTTGTTTTTACTTCTCTGACTAAGTCAGAGTATTTGTCAATCCTTTTGTTCTTTTTTTATTTTACCCTGTTGTCCACTGATTAGCAGAATTCAATAAATATGATTTTTTTAAAGTTCTAATAACTGGTATTCTGGTCAAGATTTGGTGATCGGTCTATATCGCAAAACTCTTGAAAAAATCGTGACATACTCTTTAGTACAGGTTTTCGCTTGAGCATATACCATTTGTTAAGATTTTTAAAGATTATCATTTTTTTTTTACTCGTTAAAAGTTTTTTTCACACAAGTGTAAGCTGATGTTCTTTCACTGGAGTTTGAGTGACAAAAGTTTCCTCAAGTCTCCTGGACTCTTCTCCGTATTCTGGCTGAGCTCACTAATGCTGTACTATGGAGGGTCTCTATTCTTCCTCTTATTTCCAAATTATCCTTTTCCTTGTGACTGTGCCAAGAGCACCAATTAAAATTGGTATTATCATTAGTAGTAATAGTTGTAGCAGTAGTATTTTACTCCTTTCAGAATTTTTCACCGCTGAGTTATCTGATGATGTTTCTTTGGAATTTGAATTTAAGCAAGTCCATACAAGTCTCCAGACTCTTCTCATTATTCTGGCCGATCTTACCTAGCTGCAGTCTTGATGGCCTCTACTCATCCTTTGATTTCTCACTCATCTAATCCCTATGTCAAGTTTTTGCCTATTCTCCCAAGTTTACCAATTACGATTGGTATCACTCACCACTATCATTTTCCATAGATTCTTTAGTTTTCTAGCAAGGTCTAAGTACTTATTTCTCTTTTCTCTTTCTGTTATTTTTACAATTTGGTCCGTCGGTACGGCAGAATTCACTAATCATCTGGTTTTCATATTTTCACTTGGTCTGGTCGTCTGACCGACATAAGGAAGGTAATCCGTTTGTATCTAAAAATCTCCGAGAATTGTGCGTCTCATTCTCCGAGGCAGATTCTTGGTTGTGCATACACCATTTGCCCCTCTGGTCGAATTTCATTTTCTGGCGCAATTAACAATGGATCCCCTTCCTCGCCTAGTCGTATATAGTCTTATATATTTTTGCGTTAATTCATTGCGTCCGCTTGTTATGTGATGAATCATTTCGTTTCCATAACTACATAACGAATATCTGCTATTTTCGTAGGTGGTCCATATCGTGTTTTTTTGTGCTGCTATTAGAAGAGAATCAGTTTTTCTCTAAAGGTTTCATTTTCTTTGCCGTGTCTAAGTTTTCTCGTGTAAGATTTCGTTTGTTTGTCGTTTGAAATAAAGAGACGTTTGTTTATTTATTTTTTCTTGCATTTTTGTTTTCTAGGTTTTGCTGTTCTATTGATCCTTGTCCTACTTGTATTCTTCCCGATCACTGTGGTTTATTATTATTATTATTATTATTATTATTATTATTATTATTATTCATTAGAGTTTTTAACATCAGCGTAAGCTGATGGTCTTTCACTGGAGATTGAGTGACAGCAACGCCCCTCAAGTCACTAGGACTCTTCTCAGTATTCTGGCCGTTTTCAATAATGCTGTTGTTTGGATGGTCTCCACTCGGCCGCCAACTGCAAAATATCCTTGGCCCTTTAATAATCCTTTAGTTACCGTGCCAATTATTATTATTATTATTATTATTATTATTATTATTATCTAATAGAAAGTTTACTGAAAACATATAATTCTGTACAAGTTAATAGTATTTGATACGAATATTTGAAACCATAGAAGTAAAACTGTTTTGTTGTATTTTGAATAGATACTTGAATCTCTAATACATATAAGTAGTTACTTGAAACCATATAAGCTCTTGGAAAATCCTTCATCATATTTTTTTTATTTTGTTCAGATTACCATATTATGAACATGCTATATATTATGAAAACATTATAGATATGTGAAATATTACGAGTTTGTTACAATTATGTCGACTAATTTTCTCAAGATATTTTTCCCATGTCTCGGTTAAATTTCTATATTCTTTCTTGCTATATTTTTGCATAATTTACTAATCCTCTGCCAAGTACAGAGTTTGATACAATATCTATTTAAAACGGGTTACGGTTGCTTTATTTAACGAGACTAGAAAATTCCATTTACGTTAGACCTTTATGCAATTTCTAGTAGAACAATTTATTACCGATTCTTTGATTAAGTTTTTCTTAAGTCCCTGAAAAATCTGTTAAAACACTAGCCAAATAACAACACTATTAAGAAATCTATTTCTCAAGTACTTCTATCAAATACAAACTATTTACACTCAGTTCTACTGTTTCAAATAACTGTGATAATCATATTTACCCAACCCATCCGCTCGGGCAGGATAGGACACAAGGTCAATTTTTTAAGCGGAGTTTAACAGGTTTTAATTCAGAGTTTTTCCTTCTCCGAGACTAGTTGCCTCACCAAGGCTGAAGAACCTAGTCTGTCCTACTATTTACCCATAGCTGGAGGGAGAATAATTGGATTCATACCTTTCCCAAGGGTATTAGTGCTATGTGAAATGCAATCAGTCCAGGATTTGAACTCGTGTCGCCGTGTCCAATTCTTACGACGATAACTATTACACCACGGGCACCTCAAATAACTGTGATAATAGTAAGGTAAAGTTGGCAACCGTAGTCGAGGGTGACCCGAAGGCCCCCTTTTCAATAACTACTACACCGAGGTGTAGGGGAGGACGCTATTCCTTTCCCTGGATTGCTCCACTTTAACCTTGATATGTACCTTATATTGCTGAGTGTTAAGTAAGGCGGTATCAAGTACTATTTTAAAAGTCTTTGATATGACGCGACCTGGGATTGAACCCAGGTCTTTCGGACCATTGGCGAACACTCTACCCACTTGGTCAATGAGCTGGTAGTAAATGATTAAACATATATATATATATATATATATATATATATATATATATATATATATATATATATATATATATATATACATTTATACAAATTAATGCTATTATCTACATAATAGATTGGATGCTTATCTCTCCAGGTCATGGTGGGCTTGAGATTTATGCTTATGAAGTGATACACCACATTCTCCAAACTTCTGGACTGTAGCCTCACCACAAAAAACGTAGTTGACTATCATACATCATTTAATTATTTATATTAGCAAGCAATTAGGTGGTTTCAAGAAACTAATAATTATTATGATCTGTAAATAATAATATGGTTTCAAAAATTCCAACTTAATATTTCATCTGGTCTCGATGTTAAATGAAAAGCAATAACAAAGAGAATCCAGGGAAATTTAATTAACATATGTTATTTTTAAACCTTAAATACGATTACGCTCTTGTCCAGTCGGCTTGGGCAATGAAATACACTGACGGCTTCTGTGCAGAGGGGTAAGACCCCGCAACGAAAATCTTAGATATGACACAAAACAATGTGTGGCGGGTGTTTCAGTAATGCTGGAGTTTTGGGGAATGCGGATTACCCCTTCATTGCCATTGCTCCCAAGTCCACTCTCGCCTGGAATGGTAGCACCTTATAGGGTCCTATATATGGGTTAAATAGAACGAAAATGTGTACTTATGCTAAACTGAGTAACTTGAAATAGACCTGTTTTGATATCTAAACTGCATATTTATACTAAACTGAATTGCTTGAAATACAACAGTTTTGATATCTGAACTGCGTACATATGCTAAACTGAATTGTTTTAAATAGAACTGTCCATTTGTATAAAAAAAATGGATTTGTCATTAAATAGTCTACAGAGGTTGATATACTATAAAACCTAAAAATGGATTTGTCATTAAATAGTCTACAGAGGTTGATATACTATAAAACCTAAAAATGGATTTGTCATTAAATAGTCTACAGAGGTTGATATACAATAAAACCTAAAAATGGATTTGTCATTAAATAGTCTACAGAGGTTGATATACTATAAAACCTAAAAATGGATTTGTCATTAAATAGTCTACAGAGGTTGATATACTATAAAACCTAAAAATGGATTTGTCATTAAATAGTCTACAGAGGTTGATATACTATAAAACCTAAAAATGGATTTGTCATTAAATAGTTTACAGAGGTTGATATACTATAAAACCTAAAAATGGATTTGTCATTAAATAGTCTACAGAGGTTGATATACTATAAAACCTAAAAATGGATTTGTCATTAAATAGTCTACAGAGGTTGATATACTATAAAACCTAAAAATGGATTTGTCATTAAATAGTCTACGGAGGTTGATATACTATAAAACCTAAAAATGGATTTGTCATTAAATAGTCTACAGAGGTTGATATACTATAAAACCTAAAAATGGATTTGTCATTAAATAGTCTACAGAGGTTGATATACTATAAAACCTAAAAATGGATTTGTCATTAAATAGTCTACAGAGGTTGATATACTATAAAACCTAAAAATGGATTTGTCATTAAATAGTCTACAGAGGTTGATATACTATAAAACTTAAAAATGGATTTGTCATTAAATAGTCTACAGAGGTTGATATACTATAAAACCTAAAAATGGATTTGTCATTAAATAGTCTACAGAGGTTGATATACTATAAAACCTAAAAATGGATTTGTCATTAAATAGTCTACAGAGGTTGATATACTATAAAACTTAAAAATGGATTTGTCATTAAATAGTCTACAGAGGTTGATATACTATAAAACCTAAAAATGGATTTGTCATTAAATAGTCTACAGAGGTTGATATACTATAAAACCTAAAAATAGATTTGTCATTAAATAGTCTACAGAGGTTGATATACTATAAAACTTAAAAATGGATTTGTCATTAAATAGTCTACAGAGGTTGATATACTATAAAACCTAAAAATGGATTTGTCATTAAATAGTCTACAGAGGTTGATATACTATAAAACCTAAAAATGGATTTGTCATTAAATAGTCTACAGAGGTTGATATACTATAAAACTTAAAAATGGATTTGTCATTAAATAGTCTACAGAGGTTGATATACTATAAAACCTAAATAAACAAACAAACTGGTACGCTCAAAATGTATACTTAATGGTACATCAGAAGTATCCCCCATATTTTAGTGTGATGCAAATGAACTTTGGCAAGTGGCACTGTTAGCTCCATCTAGATAATTTCCTACCATTTTTTCAAATACAATCTGTTACAATCATAGATTCGACCGGTGCAAACGATGTGTTTGGTGTTGAAATGTTTGTTAAAGTCTTGTGAATTTAATTGGGACACAGAAATCTTTTGACCCTTATTTCCTGTTAAAGCAAAAAACATTGCTACTGGTATGGGTTGTAAAATCCTATCCACAACATCATCATTCCAACATTATATGAAATGAGCACGAAAAATCACTGCGTAAAAATTACAGATTCACAAATCTTGAAAAACGTTTCAACAGAAAACGTTTGGCGAGCTCCGGTCCAAGCCGTGATCTTAACTGATTGTATCGGAATATATGATTAGAGGTTTGTTAGATGGAGCTACCATTGTTACTCGACTTCATTTATTAGCCCCATTTTGCCCAGTCGGCTGGGGCTGTAGAATGCACCAACTGCTTCTCTGCAGAAGAGTAAGACCTCTCCCAATGAGTGTCCTGGATATGATACTAAATGGTGTGGTTTCAGTAATGCTGGAGCTTTGGGGGAATGCGGAGTACCCCTTTATTGCCATCGATCCCAGGTCCATGCTTGTCTGCGTGGTAGCACCTATTAAGGGTCCTATCTATGGGTTAAATAAAACTAAACAGTGGTTTGAGTTTACTGTTTTTTGCATTTAAACTGCGCATTTATGCTAAACCGAATTGTTTAGAATTGTTTTGACTCTTAAACTGTGTACTTATACTAAACTGAATTGCTCGAAATAGAACTGTTTTGACCTCTAAACTGTGTACTTATGCTAAGCTCAACCATCTGAAATAAAACAGTTTTGACATTTAATTCTGTGCCAACCAACCAACCAACTTATGCTAAACTGAATTGTTTGAATTAGAACTGTTTCACTAAACAGAATAGCGTGGAATAGAAATGCTTTTAACAATTAAAGTGTACTCACATTTAAATTGCGTACTTATGCTCAACGGAATTGTTTGAAATGGAAACTGTTTTTGACATTAAAACTGTACTTACCCTAAACTGAGTTGTTGTATATAGAACTGTTTTGACATTTAACTATGTGTAAACAAAATCTGTACTTATACTAAACTGAATTGGGCATCTTTTGTAGTGTAACGGTTAGCAAGCTTGGCTAGCAAACCTACACGAGTGAGTTCATTCGACCTTGTGCCATATCGAAGCAAAGAGCTTCGTAAATTACTATACTAAACTGGATTAGCTGAATTGGAACTGTTTGAATAAACTGAGTAGGTGGAAATAGAAACGTTTTTGATAATCAAATTGCATACTCATGCTAAACTCAATTTGAAATAGAACTGATTATTTCATAAAAATGTATTTGGCGTTAAATAACGTTCAAAGGTTGATATGCCATAGAAACCTGACCAATCAACCAACTAACATGTTGCACTTCTGAGGAGAGAGTTTAAGATATGGTTGGTATTTATTCGGCAACATCAACGAATGTTTATCAATCCAAAATTGTTATTACTATACACATAAAATATAGGTTGATTGAAAAATATATTATATCCTTTGAGATTTTCACGGTGTTTCAGAAAAGTGCTATCGTTTGCAAAATTAATTTCAGACGCAAAAGAAAGAGAGCAAAGAAAAAATAAACAGAATGAAAAAAAAAGTATATACACTTAAATATTGGTAAATATAGATAACTAAATATATGAATCATTTCCCATACAGAATATTCAACCGTCTCACTTTTTTCTTTTTCTCTTTCTCTCTCTCTCGTATATAAACACACACACACACACACATACACAAAAACATATATATATATACGTGTGTGTGTGTGTGTTAAGATAACTTAGATATTGAGTTCACGGCGCTTAGTGACAATCATTTTCTAGCGCATGCAATCATCGGACAGGGATTGCATCCGATGATTGGGTAGGCGTGAAACTGATAGTCAGCAAATCCTACTAATTTAGTGTTCATGCTATCTTAACATAGGTATACGTTGTCGCTCACCAATATTGAGCATGGACCCCCACACATGGCCGTGCAAAAGCAGGACGACCAGCACGAACATACATTCAGCAGCTATGTGAGGATACGGGATGTTGTCCTGAAGACCTGCCTAGGGCGATGAACGATAGGGAGGAGTGGCGAGAGAGGGTCAGGGATATCCGTGCTACCACTGCGACATGATGATGATGATATTATTGATAAAAGAGTTAAACTTGAACAGAGATAGTTTTAACTTTGTGGAGTGGTGATATCCTGAAAAAAAAATGGTAGAGACAAAGACAAAATGAAGAGATAATGATGAGTCCCATTAGAAAAAGAAAAAAATCAGACACGTGGTCTCAGAAAAGAATACTTCACATTCTAGAAATATTTCAACCACCTTTATACTAATTTTAAATCAGGAAGACGTAAAGAAATATCGCTGTGTCTCAACTTAACTTGTCGGTGACAAAGAGAAGATGAAAAGATGATGATGAAGTCATATAATGAAAAAAGTTAGACACCTGG